>JAUIRK010000929.1:0-55409 GCA_030549495.1 Nectonema munidae
AAAATACCCATAAAACATATGAATAATTTCAACCAATCAGAATGCTTCAAGCGACAAACACGCATACAAACTCATCACACCATATAAAAATACACACAAAACACATATATAAATAATTTCAACCAATGAGAATGCTTCCAGCGACACACACACAGACGCTAGCTTATCTATATTATAATAAGCTAGCGTCTGTGTGTGTGTGTGTGTGTGTCGCTGGAAGCATTCTGATTGGTTGAAATTATTTATATATGTTTTGTGTGTATTTTTATATGGTGTGATGAGTTTGTATGCGTGTTTGTCGCTTGAAGCATTCTGATTGGTTGAAATTATTCATATGTTTTATGGGTATTTTTATATGTGTGATGAGTTTATATAACTGTAGTGTGAGTGTCTCTACAAGCATTCTGATTGGTTGAAATATCTTTTTTTTATATGGTGTAATAGAAAAATACACAGAAAAGATACAACTATGCTAAAAACTAACCGCCACACCATATAACACTATTAGCAACTCAAAATACACACTACCAAGAATCCTATGTTTTGAGCGTAGCCTAAACAAAAAAAACTAGCCGGTCCCGTGGTCGTTTCGAGCGAAGCGAATTTGAATTAGCAACTCAATATACACACTACCCAGAATCCTATGTTTCGAGCGCAGCGAGAAACACTGTTTCGAGCGAAGCGAGAAACGACCACGGGACCGGCTAGTCTATATTATAATAAGCTAGCGTCTGTGTGTGTGTCTGTCGCTAGAAGCATTCTCATTGGTTGAAATTATTTATATATGTTTTGCGTATGTATGTGTTTGAAGCATTCTGATTGGTTCAAATTATTATATGTTTTGTGTGTATTTAAAAACAAATAACTCACAACTAAACCATATATGACCATTAGCATCAGACCATATAAAAAATACACACATAAGATATAAATAATTTCAACCAACAAGAATGCTACAAACAATTACATACACAAAATATATATAAATATTTCAACCAATTAGAATGCTTCAATTTTTTTTTATATTGATAGCACAAGCAATTTTTCTATTCATTATTACAATTTTCTAATAACATATCGCCCCACAATGGATTCTAATACAACCAAAAAAAACTTGAATAAAGCTCATGCTAATTCTAAACCTACTAACAACATTTCTCGGGATATCAACTATATAAATCATCTTACCCATACCATAAATGTTTTTACCAATGATACTAATGAAACACCCCATGATCTTTATGATTACAATAAGCAAGGGTCTTCTAAAAATTTTTATACAAATCATATCTATAACAACAACGACCAAGGGTCTTCTAAAAATTTTTTTACAACTGACCATGCTAACCCTAAAAATCATAATATTTATAACCAAAAAAAAAAGAAAAAGAGATAGCGAGACTATAACAAATATATTTTCCATAACTAATACCGATCAAAATTTTGGAAACAACAAAAAAAATAATAAACAAGAAGATGTTATGCGTAAAAAAGTAAAGCGTGCAAATGAGACTCTACAACAAACCGAAGAACGTAGGCACAAGGATACTTTAGGTCAACAACGAAAGCGTGCAAATGAGACTCTACAAGAAACCGAAGAACGTAGGCACAATAATTCTTTACGTCAACAAAGAAGGCGTACAAATGAGACTATACAAGAAACCGAAGAACGTATGCACAATAATTCTTTACGTGAAGAACGAAGGCGTGCAAATGAGACTCTACAAGAAACCGAAGAACGTAGATATTGCGATGCACTACGCCAAAGAATTAATAGATTTAATAATACAAATACTCCAACTTCCCTTAATTCCGCAAGAATAAACAATCAAAATATTTTACCTGATTTGCATTATTTAGGTCAGTTTAACATTCTTTGTCCACATTGTCGTGCAATCAAATTTCCAACAGAATCATTCAAGTGTTGTGTTAACGGAAAAGTAACACTACCAAATCTTGAAGATTTTCCACAAGAACTAAAAGACTTATATTTAAGTGATTCTCCTAGAGCAAGACATTTCCGTAAAAACATAAAAATTTATAATAATGCTTTTTGTTTTGCAAGTTTACAAGCAAATATACGTACACCACCTGGAAGTGGTACTCCATGTTTCAGGATTTCTGGACAAATGTATCATAGGTATGGTTCCCTGCATCAAGTTTTAATCTGGTTTATTTTTTATATTACCACGTGTTTAAGATATATTTTTCTTACATAAACTTTTTCTTTTTCTTCTAACATATTTAGTCAATTTATTATTCTTATTTTTTAAATGATATTAAAACTTTCCTTAGGTTAGCTAGATTCATCATAATTTTTTTTAATTTATTAAGATTTTTGCAATTTTGTAATTGAAACTTTCTAAATTCAAATTTTTTAGCTCTTGTTTTTTAGTTAAATCAATACTAGTACATTGTCATTTATTCTTATATTTTTTTCCTTTCTAATATTGAATTTGAATATCTTATATGGATTTATTAGATAGAGAGAAAATTTTTTAGCTCTTGTTTTTTAGTTAAATCAATACTAGTACATTGTCATTTATTCTTATATTTTTTTTCTCTTTAATTTTTTTCCTTTCTTTAATATTGAGTTTGAATATCTTATTTAGATTTATTAGATAGAGAGAAAATTTTTAGCTCTTGTTTTTTAGTTAAATCAATACTAGTACATTGTCATTTATTCTTATATTTTTTCTCTTTAATTTTTTTTCCTTTCTTTAATATTGAATTTGAATATCTTATTTAGATTTAAGCATAAATGTGTGATCTAAGTTTGGGAGAAAAAATTGAATTGTTGAAAGATTCGACTGGCAGAAGTCAAAGGCAGTTCGCAGAAAAATTCAATGTAAGCAAAACCCAAGTCGAATCTATTTTGAAGCGTAAAAATATAATCATGAGTTCGAATACATCAATGAAGAGGAAAAGAGTTTCAATATCCTCGAACTTTGAAGATATAGATGAGCTAGCTTGGCAATGGTTCCAGAAAGCCAGAAGTATACATGTGCCTATATCTGGACCAATGATCAGGCCTGTAGACAGAGGGGGCAAGGGGGGGCTGAGCCCCCCTAAATAATATAGAAAGCCCCCCTAACTAAAATGGAAAGCCCCCCTTTTATATTTTTTCTTCAACATTGTTTTTATAGCATAGGATTTTTATCTTTTTTTTATGACTCTGTTTAAATGCGACTTCTGACTGTATTTAACTGTTTATCCAATATTATTTATTTATCTTTTTTTATAATTAAAAACAATATTTTTCTGTCACAGTTTTGCAATGGCTACAAGTGGTTTTTAAATTTAATATATTGAAAGTATTTTTATATTTGAGCAAAAATTAAACAAAAATTTCTCAGTTTTATTATATTTATGTTTTTCAATAGTTTTTCAAATTATTATTTACTTTATATTTAATTTTTATATTTTGATTTTGAAATGTATATGTAACTAATTTCAGTTATTGATCTTTTTCTTATTTTTTTAGCAAAATTCCCTTTTTTTAGAAAATAAAATAATTTGATATAAATTTATAATTACAAAATTTAAAATGTTATGAATTCAGTGTTTAAATGAAGTGTGATAGTTACAATATGCACAATTTTTATCCAAAAATTTTTTAAATAAATAAATGATATAATTAATACTGTGTAAGTTCATGATTATTTGTTTAGCTATTTAAACACTTTCAGAATTTTATGAATAAATTTGTAATAAAAAAAAATAAGAAAAGCGAAGCAAGCTCTAGTAATCTTGATTCTCTTCCTGCAAAGAAGTTTCGACAAGAACATCAAGAAATAATCTGTGAAGATAATGTTGAACATAATAGTATTACTGATTTAAGTAAAGATAGTAGATCGTGTCCAATTATAAATTTTCCAAAAAATTCGGATTCACGTTCATTTCAGAAAAACTGGTACAATTTATATCCTTGGCTTGAATACTCAGTTATGAAAGACGCTGCTTTTTGCTTTCCCTGTAGACTTTTTGCCAAAATTAATCAAAGAGACACAGCTTTTACTTTGAATGGCTTTTCTAACTGGAAAAAAGCAAATGAAGGAAACAAAGGATTTCTCAAACATCAGGCATCATGCTCTCACCTTGACTCAATGGCAGCTTGGAAAGAGAAAAAGCATCGTTTGGAAAATGACACTTCTGTTTCGACTCTCGTTTGCAGAGGTGCAATAGAAAAAAAATAGATATTATTTGAGATCAATTCTTGATGTAATTAAATTTCTAGCAAGCAATCAATTGGCTTTCAGAGGAACATTCAACGAAGATATATCTAAGGAAGAAGGTCTTTTCAATAACCTTTTTGACTACACTATTGAAAAAGACGGCACCTTAAAAGAAATAATTAATTCTCATGTTCAACAGAATGCAAAATACACTTCTCCACAACTGCAAAATGAAGTTATTTCTACTCTCCATTATATGGTTAGAAACTCTGTTGCAAACAATATTAAAGAATGCGATTCAGGTAACTTTTCACTTATGATGGATGGCACAAGAGACAAAACTAATACAGAGAATATATCAATCGGTATCCGTTATGTTAAAAATGGAAAAATTCACGAATCATTGCTAGACATTGTTACGCTTCATCATAATGAACTCGATGCAAATTCAATTGCTTCAAAGTGCATAGATATTCTGAACGAAACTGATATCGATTCTGGAAAACTTCTTTCTCAATGTTTTGATGGAGCAAGTGTCATGAGTGGGTGCAACGGTGGAGTACAAGCAATTCTACAACAAAAACTAGGAAGAAAAATTCCCTATGTTCATTGTCTAAATCACCGTCTTCATTTAATTATTATTGACACTTTTAGTAATAACAAAATTATCAAAGACTTTTGCGATCAGTGTAAGTCGTTGTATACCTTTTTTCGACGTCCAAAAGTTGCAAAACATTATAATGGAATATCTTTGAAAAGATTATTAGAACAAAGATGGAGCGGACATTATCAAACTACAAAAGCTATCATCTCTGAATTTTGTCAAATAAGAAAAACTTTAAAAACAATTATAAATCTCAGAGATGCTTCTATAGATGGTGGAATTGTAGTAGAAGCAAAAGGATTTTATTCAACACTTTCAAACATTAAATTTACATTTGCAGCCGTTTTAGTAGAAAAAGTTTTAAGTTTGATACAACCTGCAGATAAAGTCTTCCAAAAAAGAGAAATTGATCTTGCTGCAGCAATGGAGATATCAGATAGCGTTTTTGCTGAGATAAAAAAACTAAGAAGTGAATATGTTTTTGAAGATGTTAAGAAAACTGGAGAAGAGATGATTGGTAAAGAAAATATTGAAAACGTTAATTCGAAAAGAAAAACTTTTTCTAGTTCTCGACTTAAAAATGTTATAGTGACTTGTCCCACTGGACAAAGATTAGATAAAATTATTTTAGTTCTCAAAAGTTCATTTTTTTCCGCCATTGATCACATTTTAACTGAATATGAAAAACGCTTCAATCAAAACTCATGTTTGTATAAAGAAATTGCTTCTATAATAACTCAACTATCAACAGAAAGCTTCAAAACTAAAAACTTTCAAGAAATAAGCAAACTTATCAAAATTCCTCCAGAAGCCGAGTTATTAGTGGTGCAAAATTATCTGAAGAAAAAAAAATGTTTTGTTTACCATTCCAAATATTGTGAAAGTTCTTTACGAGCAAAGAGAAGTTTTCACTGATACTTACAATTTTGTTGCCAGCCTTGCTTCTTTCCCATGTTCTACAGCTTTATGTGAGTCATCATTTTCGACTCTATCAAATATAGACACTCCACAAAGGAGAACAATGTTGAGTACTCGCAAAGCGAATCTCTCAATGATTGGTTTTGAATCTAAAAGGTTGAAAAACATTGATTTCATTGAATTTTGCAAAGAGTTTTCAAAAAAGTCAAGAAGATTAATTTTGTTTTGATTTTAATATTGTTTTATTTTTCAAAACATGTAAAGTAAAAGTTTGACACTTATTGTTTATAAAAAAATTTTCAAAAAGTCATTTTTTTGAAGGCAGGAAAGATAAACCACAAATATAAAAAAATTTTTTGTAAAAATATTTAGCCCCCCTAAATTTTTTTCCAGCCCTCCCAAGTGAAAAGTTCTAGCTACGGGCCTGCCAATGATACAAGAACAGGCACTTATTTTTGCTGAAAAACTGGGTAAACATGATTTTAAAGCATCCCAGGGTTGGTTGAATAGATTTAACCCTTAATTTGTATGCATATTTTAATAACACCATTGATAAGCATGTGTCTAATGGACCCAAGACATTTTTGTACATATAAATTGTTTTCGATTAACCTTAGGGGTCGTTCACAATTTACGTCAACTAAAACGGAGAGGGGGGGGGGGTATCCAAAGTTGGCATAAGTTGATTTTGTTAAGTGATCATATATCTAAAAGTGGACATGAGGGGGGTGGAGTTCAAATTTATCAAAAAAAAGGTTGACGTCAATTGTGAACGACCCCTTAGTCTTAGTATATGAAAAGAGATGATTTTAAACTGCACAAAAACTATATAAAAGAAAAGTATACCTTAGGTTAAAAAAATTTACTATACCTAGGAATATGGTCGCATGAAGTGAATGGATTAAGAGTCAGGTAAGCTAGTTGTAAGGTTAATTGTGTGTAAAGTTTACATGAAATTTTTATTAGATTTTCTCACTTATTAAGAATGCAGTTTTCACAAATTATTTTCTTCTTTGAATGTTCACAGCAAATATTTTTCAAACATTTAGAGCAAATTTGTTTGATTTTTCTATCTCTTGAAGCAGGACAAATGTGACATCGTTTTTTCTTGCTTGAAGAAGGAGTCAAAGTATTAACATCTTCGTCTACTTTTTCAAAAATACAACTGTTTATTGCTTTTTTCACAGATTTTGGCATCTTTTGTACTTTTGCTCTTGATTCAAGCCATGGATTTATCAATTTTTCAGACAAAACTCGGAGAAATCCTTTTCTTTTTATTTTTTTGCTTTCTTTCGAATATTCAAGGCTCCATATAACATAGGCTGCTAAAGCTGCTATATCAACTATGTTGAAAAAGATTACATGTGGCTCTCTTTGATTTTCTTTTACAAGTATAATTATGCAAAAGCTGATACATTATATCTACTCCAGATTTCGTTTTGTTATAAAACAAAACAATTTCTGGTTTATTTTTCTCTGTTCCAATAAGGGGTCGTTCACAATTGACGTCAACTAAAACGAGGGGGGGGGGGGGTATCCAAAGTTGACATAAGTCGATTTTGTTAAGTGATAATATATCTAAAAGTTGACATGAGGGGGGGGGGGGGGGTTCAAATTTATCAAAAAAAGGTTGACGTCAATTGTGAACGACCCCTAACATTTCTATCGTTGTGAAAACTTGAAAGTAGTGTGACTTGCTTGTTTCTTTTTGGAGTGTAGGAAACAATAGTTGCCGTTTTATGAAAAGCAAACAAAGAACTAATTACAGGACGATTTTTTTCAAAAAAAAATTGTGGTATAAATTTTTTGTTTTTTCGCGCAGTACCAAGACTTGTTAGACCATTAGCTAAAAGTTGTTGACATAAATCGAAGCTAGTAAAAAAGTTATCAAAGCTGATATTTCTATCTGAGAAAAAAAATCGTTTTGCCAATTCAATAACAACTGAATGAGACAAATTTACTTGAATTTTATCGTCAACTTTACCAACATATGGTATTCCTTTTAAAGGATAAAAGGTTTTAGAGTCATTTATCCAAAAAATTTTAAGCCCATATTTGTCCGGTTTGGAAGGTAAATACTGCCTAAAACTGCAACGTCCTCTAAATGGAAGCAACTGTTCGTCAATTGTTAAATATTCGCTTGGAGTATAATGCTTTTGCAAATTTTTGTTAAGAATTTCAAAAATAGAGCGTGCAGGAGCAAATTTGTCCTTTTGTTTTCTGAGACTTCTAGTTTCCGAACAATCAAAACGGAGAAACCTATTTAGTTGATAAAAACGACTCATGGAAAGTGTTGCTTTAAAGATAGGAGGGCCATATTCATTGCTCCAAAGAGTATCGCAATTGACAAAGTTGGATTTCAAATGGCCGGCTGAAATAAGCAATCCAATAAAAGCGTATAATTCTTCTTTACTTGTAAGAGCGTACTTGATCAAAGTATTATTATTATTTTTGTTGAAGGTTTCTATTTTTTTGTTCGTGCAATCAATTATGATATTCATAATTTCTTCATTAAAATAAAGTTTAAAAAAATTATCAATTTCAATTAAGTTTTTAGGAACATTTTTTACTTTGCATTTTTCTCTAACAATATTACATTTTTTTGTTTTTGTACGTAAAGAAGGTGTAGATTCCCATTTTATATTGTCTTTGTTAGCGTAACAGTCGGTTTGATTTTTTGTTGCTTCAAAATATAAATTCTCCATAATCCAATTGTCTTCATTTTCATCAGAAATAGATGAAGATTTTCATCATTGGAAAAGTATGAATCATGACTCATGTCTTCACTACAAGAACCACTATCACATGATTGAAAATTTTCAAAAATATTTTTATTAGACATTTTGAATGTAAGATAAAACTAAAAAAAATACATAAAAGTAAATAAAATTTATAGTTTTATAAATTTTAATGAAGATTTAATACAACACGCTTGAATAATACTTTCAATAATTTTTAAATTTTATAATTTGTATATTATTCTTCTAGTAGATTTAAAAGTAATAAATATGGGTCTATTAGACCCATCATTATCAATGTTGTAATTAAAATAAATATTTTTTATTACAAAGTTGTTAATTTTTTTTATTAATTTTTTTGAACTAGTATTAGTGGATAAAAAAGGTTTATTAAGGTATTAATCAAGTATAAAACGTTCAAGTCTATTGAGAAATAAAATACAAATATTAATAGACACTGATGGGTCTCTGAGACCCATGTTTACAATCAAAGGGTTAAAAACAGGCATTCAATAAAATTTGGATCGAAGAATAGAATCACAGTCTCGCTTGAATGGTCAATTTGAAAAACCACTCATCATTGGACACAACAAAAAGCCTCGCTGTTTTAAAAATGTTAATGTTGACAAGCTCAACTTTAAATGGTCATACAACAAAAAAGCTTGGATGACTTCAAGCGTTTTCAGCGAATGGTTGAAAACCTTTAATGATAAACTTCGACGTCAAAAACGTAATGTGCTTCTCTTTTTAGATAATGCACCATCTCACACCAAAATTGAAATGACGAACATCAAATTAGTTTTCTTGCCAGTCAACACCACTTCTGTTCTTCAACCACTCGATCAAGGAATAATCCAGTTTATCAAAACAACATATCGAAAACAACTTTTACGGCACATTTTGTTGAAGATCGATTCTGCGAAAGATGCTTCGAACATGAGTAAGTTGGTTAACGTGCTACAAGCTTGTAACTGGATTACACATGCAGTTTCAAAATGTAAACAGTCTACTGTTCAAAAATGTTTTCAAAAGAGTGGATTTCATTTTGATGAAATAACCAGTGAAGAAGAAACTGAAAACTATCATTCACTGAATGGACTGATAGACGAAGTGACAAGTAGGTTAAATATAACTAACAAAATGACAGCTGATCTGTATAGCTCAATAGATGAAGATGTAGAGACGTCAGAAAAGCTCTCTGAGGGTTGGGAAGAAAGAATGGTGAATGAATATCTTAATGAAGCAGATAAAAATGAAAGTGATGATGAAGAAGATAAGGAGGAAGAAACGGTTCAGTCTGGCATTAGCTCAAATGAAGCGTTACATATGATTGAGAAAGTAAAAGAGTATTGCCTCGAAAAGGACATGAGTGATGTCTGGATGCACCTATCAAAAGCAGAATCCTTACTTCAGCAACAATTATTCTTTTGTAAAAACCGGAAAAAACAAGTAACGATTGATTCTTTTTTTAAATCAAAATAAAACTTTAATGTGTTTTCTTTGTTTTTTTATGATTCACGTCTGTTAACTAAAAAATTCACAATTAGGACCACCCCGATAATACTACCAATAAAGTTTAGTCCCAAACTTATCAACTTATAATATATATTTTTTCATTCCCTTGTTTGTATCTTAATTCACTCAAATTAAACACGTTTAAAAAATAGATGAAGCATATCTAAAGTTTAAACCTTATTTGAGTCTTATAAATCCATCTTCTTATCCTCAATTAACTTTAATTTGTTACTACTTGGAGTTTATTTTACATCGTGGTAGTAATAAATATACGAGAAAATTGAAGAAAACTTTTATTAGCTTTTATCTCCTCTATTTTTCTTGGACTTGGAATTTTGTTTTTGATCTTATGGGTAGGAATATATGTTTGATTCTGTAAATTATTTTCTGATTATTATTACAATTTTATGCAAATGTGATAATTGTGTTTTTTTTTATAAATAAAATTGTCTTAATATAAATATATCAGCCCATTTTTAAAAATTGTTGTGTCGTAAGCAGGGCTTTGGATCTGCCTCAAAATTGCGTGGCTCTGGAGCATAATGGCTCCAGTTCCGACGTTTTATTGATTATAATTAATAAATAAAACTTTTCTCTGTAAATAGAATATCAACATGAACTAAAACTAATTAGTTATATACATCACGAATTATACGCTCGGAGCCAACGCCGCTTTTTTGTTATTTATGACTCCACTCCAAGTAAAAAATTTTGCGGCACCGAAGCCCTGGTCGTAAGTTCTATTTTAGTTAAATTTATATGGCAAGTACATTACCAGAATTGTATCTTTTTTAATGCTAAAAACGAGTCGTCTGATGAGATTTCATATAATATTTTTGTATTCAACGCGGCTTCAGATTCGGAGATTTTAAAGGGATAGGAGTCGGTATCCAATAGAATTCAGGAGTTGAGTTTTTTAAAGTAATGAAAATAAATAGTTAACATTTTTTAAGCGCATAAACTGACCCTTCTTTATTCGGAGTTGTAAGTGTAGAGTTGGCGTTAAATTTGAAGTTAAAAGTTTTGAATTCATATAATAATTTACTAACCGAAAGATCAAAATAATGCGTAAATTTCAATGAAAAAATATGTGAAATATAAATAGGAAAAGAGAATGGTTATTTTAGCGACATCTACACATTTTTGAAAAACTTGCAAAAAATGACATGTAGGTTTATTTGCATTTTTTCCGAGTTCTTGAGATGTTATATTACTTTTGTTCCTCAAAATATATTTTAGACATAACCTTAATTTACTAATAACTATCAATAATCCTATTAGTGCTACGGGGCTCTTCACTAAAAATTAATTGTACGAAATTTGCCGAATTATATCCCTTCAAATTTTATGATTTTTCTAAAATTGTTATCTGCATCTTTTGGTAAATTTCCATGATAGTTTCTCGTCAAAAACTCAATAAAAATCAAAAATTAACATTTTTCTTATATATTTTATTTTTTCAATAAACATGCTTATTCTTTAGAAAATGTCAATCAAAACCTTGATTGATGAGAATTATATCTAATTAAATATTCCTTTAAATTTTACATAAAATATGTTTTTTTATAATAAATCGGCCATGTTTGTTTCATTTCTGAACTCAGTTTTTGTATTTAGGATTCCTAAGTACCTATAAGTGTCAATCAAATTTAACTTTTACTTCTAAAAATTGTCTCTAAATTGACATAAAATATATGTTTTTATGACAAATCAATCATTCTGGTTAAGTTTCTGGATTTAATTTTCGCCTTTTAGGTTATAAATATCCTACAGTCTCAATCAAATTTGAGGTTTGAATTTAATGTCTATGGACTATTTTTTCAAATTTATAAAAAATTGAACGTGATGCTTTCATTTTTTGACTCACTTTTCGCATTTATAGTATTTGAAAATAATAATAATAGTTCATAAGCTTCGATAAAATTTGCAGTACACTAATTTTAAAAACACTCAAATACCATAAAACCAAAATCGAAAAATACCATCCCATTATAAATGAAGTATTATATATACAATATATTCTCATAACCTGTACGGTTGAACGCGGGTAGACAACTTGAGTGTCATCTCTAACCTGTATACTACGATGGTTCATCTCCAACCTGTATACTACGATGATTCATCTCCAACCTGTATACTACGATGATTCATCTCCAACCTGTATTCTACGATGATTCATCTCCAACCTGTATACTACGATGATTCATCTCCAACCTGTATACTACGATGGTTTCTATTCCATGTACAAATAACTAGGGAGACAATGTTCAACTTTCTGTTCACATTCTGCTAGATGTAAGATTTGATATACCTCATTCGGGGAGACGATGCTACATAAGTTATTACCTATATACATTATACCTGTATACTACGATGGTTCATCTCCAACCTGTATACCGCGATAATTCATCTCCAACCTATCAGTTCATATTTTGCTAGATGTAAGATTTTATATACCTCATTCGGGGAGAGGATGTTAGATAAGTTATTAATTTTTTCACGATATTAAATAATATATTTTATCAAATAATCAAAATCAAAGAATCGAAAAATATTCTTTAAAAAATATCAAACTTTCTGTTCATATTTTGCTACCTCATACGATGTTACAAAAGTTATTACCTTTACTTTGCAATTTGCACGATTTTAAATATTATATTTGTCAAATAATCAAAGAATCGAAAAATGTTCAAATCAAAAAATATTTATTCTTTTTAAATATATCGTTGGCTCCTCTTACTTTTAAAATAGAAAGATAAACCTAGTCTTTATAATTAATTTTTATCAAATTATGCACATACGAAACTAAAAGTAAGGGCTACAAATTAATTTAAGGTTTTGTAAGGAAGTAGTTTATAATGAAAAAAAGAATACAAATTCATGAAGTTACTTATTGAGAAAAATTTATTAAAACACATAATTTGAATGTTTTTTGTTATTTTTTTTCTTCAGTGAACACATCAATAAGCGTAATCCAAAATATTTTTTGTGGCATAGGAATTTTTATGCACTAAACAATAATAAAAATAATATTTATCTTTAAAAATAAAAAAGAAAATAAAATTGTATTCTGAAAACCCATAAAAAAATGCAATATAAAAAATATGCATCCCTCATCTGCTAATTAATGGTAATGAAAGCAAACAAAAAGCTTTATTTCTGTAAGATATGGAATATAAAAACAATAAAATGGTATTTCTCAAGTAATTATGATATAAGTAATGTATTCTGAAAGCCCATAAAAAATGCTTTAATTTGGTATATCGCATGATACATTTTGTTGAGAAATGTGAAAGTTATAAGCGTTTTAATATTTGACTAAGATTTAAGCTAGGAACACTACAAATAAACTAAGCGTACACTAGCCCGATAAAATAAACCACACACGCGTGCTAAAGATGTGGTGTAGCGTATGCGAGATAAGAATTCACTGCGCTCACAAACGCGTAATGCAACATGTGTTAATCTTTCTTCGCATAATTATGCTCTAAAATCAATCAATAATGTGATTTATTCCTCGCACACTGTCGGTATAAATATAACGAATGCCCTTCGTTAAAAATTAGAAAGGTTGTATCTAAACTAAATAAAAGTAGACTACGATTATCCAACAAAACTCGTACATTCAATCGACTTTTTTCACTTGAAAAATAATTTAAAATTTATTAGAAAAATATTATACTGACCTATACTACTGACCCTTAAAAAGTAAAAAATATATTAATTTTCGACAGTTTTCTTTAACTAAGACATTTTAAAATGTAAAAAACCATATTCTACCTTTGTGAATATAAAATATTGAAAAAATAGTATATAAACTCATCACGTTAATTATTGGTATTTTTTGAAACTAGATAATGGAAACCACAGAGTGAATACCATTAATTTAAAATTATATTATTATTATTTTTATAAAACAGTTTTTAGTAGCGGCATCTACATCATTTGATTCAATGTCCACTACTTTTTTTGGTCAAAGTACATTTTCAAAAATCAATATTGAAGAAATTACAAATAAATGTGGAACAGAAAAATCTGAAATAAGTGGTCTTATACGTAATTTTCTGGGAAAAATAACAAATGTTATGACTTAAGTGATAGATGATGGTACAATAGATGGTATATTTATTATGTTTTCAGTTCTTAAAATTTTTGTCAATAAAACTTAGTATAAATAATTTCATTTTCATGTAAATTTTAGCGTATAACTTAGGGATTGGAATAGCTAATTTATATAAATATAAAGTTTGTCGAATATTACTTCCAAAAATTTTAAACCTTCGATTTCTATTCAAGGGTGACCAGACGTCCGGAAAAAGCCGGATTTTTTCGAGAAAAAAATAATTCTGTCCGGTTATTTTTTGATCTTTAAAATGTCCAGATATTTAATTTTTTCAATTTGTTCCAATCTGAAAATAAAATGTATATTCTTCTTTTATAACAAGTTTCTGATGCCCAAAAGAAAGTGTATTTTTAATCAAAGTCTTGCAAAAAAGTACGGATTTTTGAAAGAAGGAAAAAATAAAAGTGAAGTAGAATGTTTATTGTGTCAAAACTCAACATTTATTTCAATCAGCAACAAGGGGGCTGGTGACATAGAAAAGCACATCAACACAGTTAAACACCAAAGCGCATTACAAACTTCAAGTACTCAAATCAAAATGACAGATTATATTGATAAAAATAATAAAATACAAAATTTAAGATGCGCGGCTGAAGGAGCTTTGGTTTATCATTGTGTTAAACATGGAAGTAGCTTTAGAAATATGGAATGCACTTCTTTATTGATGAAGCAACTTTTTACAGATTTCTAGACGGCTAAAAGTATAGCCTGCTCTAGAACAAAAACATCTGCCATCATTAACAAAGTTTTTGCTTCTCATATTTTAAAAGTTAGTTTGAATGCTATAATGAGAGAAGAAATATTGTTTTATGGAATATCTGTCGATATCAGCAATCATTATTCTTTAAAAGTTGTTCCATTGGTTGTTCAATACTTTGACTGGAAAGGAGAAGGTATTGTATCAAAAGTAATTGAAATACAAAATTTTCCAAATGAAAAGGCTGAAACATTATTCAATTATATTGTTGATACACTAGAAAAATTCGGTATTAATAGAAAATGTATTTCTTTTACTGCCGATATCTGCAATACAATGTTCGGAGGAAAAGATAATAAAGGCCAAAATAATGTTTTTTTCAAGTTACAAAGATATTTTAGTAATTTTAATCAAGTTTCTTTGGGATGCCCAGCGCATGTTTTAAACAATGCTATTCATAAAGCTATAGATACCTTAGAAATGGATATTTAATTAGTTGTAACAAAGTTATTTTATTACTTTCATACATACACTGTAAGAACTGAAAACCTAAAAGATTTTTGTTCATTTGTAAACTTGAAGTTCAAAAACATTCTCTCCTTCAGTAAAACAAGATGGCTTTCTTTGTTTCCAGCTATTGAAAGAATTTTGGATTTGTTTGAAGCTTTGAAGTCTTATTTTCAATCTCAAAACAATGCTCCCACTGCTTTAAACAATTTTTTTGGGCATCCTTTCAGCGAAATTTATTTGAAACTGGTTTGTTCTTTAGCATACTTATTTCATACTTCCATTGCTAAAATAGAAAAATCTACTAATACTGTTGTTGACAACTATGAAATTTTCACTGCAGTTTTAGAATCTTTGGAGAAACGTTTAAATGAAAACTTTTTACCTTCAGAACTTAAAGTTTTGGTCGAAAAAAAGCTTGAAGAAGGCTACGAAACTTCATATAATAAATTTCAAAAGGATGTTAAAAAATTTTATGCTGAAGGCGTTTCTTACTTGGAGTCATGGCTGTCTTCGCTCAAGAAGTTTGCAGTTTTTCGATGGATGACTCTTAAGAAAAACATACTATGGGAAGATATTTCAAAATCGTTAAAATTTTTGGACCAAAACAACATCAAAGTTGATGATGCCAAGCTATTTGACAAATATGTATTATTAACCAAATTTTTGAATGAAGAAATAAAAAAGCCGGAGTTTTTGTCTTTATCAACTAATGAAAAATGGTTAAAGTTTTTCAAGAAACATCAAATACAAGAAAATTTTTCCGAACTTTCAATAATTGTTCAATATGTTTTTTCAATTCAAGCCCATAGTTCAAATCTGGAAAGAATTTTTTCAATGATGGAGCACCAATGGACCGATAAGAGAAATAATTTATCAATTGAAACTATAAGAAGTCTTCTTATCATAAATTATAATTTCAAAAAGTTAACTTGTGCTGAGTTTTATAGGTATCTTTTGAAGAATCAAGACCTTTTAAAAAGTATATCTTCTTCAGACAAGTATTGATTTTCTCTGCAAAATAAATTTTTTTTAAATTTTGCCTACTTTAGCATGTCCGGTTTGTCCGGATTTTTTCGCTGAAAATATTTTTATGTCCTCTTTTTTCTTTTTTTCATCTAAGCCAAATTTAAATTCACGGCTACATTCCTGTCAATTCATACACCCATATCCTAAATAAATTTTCAAACAGTTTTGACTGCATATATGTGTAGGTAGAATATGAAGATTATATAAGATGATTCTTTGTTCTTCTGTGTTACTAATCAAGCTTGGTAACATTTCGTTGCTAAAAATTTTGAAATTTAATTTTACGCAAGAATGCATTTCAGTATAGATTAATCAACCCACCTAACCAATTCATTTGAAGGCTTGTTGACAATTAGTGAGATGAGAGACTGAGGAATATCTTTTTGCTTCTAAAAAATATTGCATTTGGTTATCGAATAAATGAGGTCTGACTGTATTACCAATGGGACCTCAAATACAACCCTTGCCATATGGTCTTTAGAAGCAGCTCCCTAAAGATTTACAAGAGATTATTTTAGTCATGGTATGATCTCAATGACTGTTTATGTCGAGGTGGAGAATGAGGTTGAGCTCTTATTCTCTAAAAAATACCTCATATGACACATGCGTCTCTTACAGCCTGTGAACAGTAAGTCTCTAGGTCTGCCTTCACGTGGCGAGGTTGTTTTAACTAAATGATCTAAAGGCGTAAGCGAGTGACAGGCGCTTTAAACCATTTACGACCAATGTTCCTATTTTGGAACATAAGTAATTTCATCTTCGCCTGCTTTTTTCAATGACTTTGAATATAAATCGTCTGCGTTTTTTTTAGATATCGTCTGCTTTGCTTGGTCTTAAATGGGTTAACCTGAAGCTTCGGGTAGAGCATGCTCGTTAGCCCTGTAAGGCAAATGTTCTAGGAGAAAAAAACTCTGATTTCAAATTGCCCCTGCCTTGGGGTTTGAAGCTTGTAATAAACCGTGAAAACAAAAAGAGTTTAAAGGCTTTATTGCACAAAACAGCAAACTAGATAATGTGCCCATAATTCATGCGCTTATATAGCATCCACAATTTGAATACGGAGATGCAGCGGTGATTGCACTTTGCTCTTTTACGTGCACATTATTTGCATGGTGACGCTTTCCTTTTCTTGGATGTGAGTTACTTAGTAATTAGAATGCTTGCTGGTGGTTTGGCTTTGCAGTGTGTTTGGGGTGTTTGCATGGTGGTTGTTTGTTTGGCTTTGTAGTGAGTGTCTCTATTTGCATGCTGGATATTGGTTTGGGTTTGAGATAATTTGCATATTACAAAGCTTAAGTCAAAGCAAAGGCTAAGGGTTTCCAAGCCTCAAAACAAGATGGTTGGCGCCAGGAAGGGCATCCGGCTGTAAAAAAAAGCTCTTTTTCAAACAATGCGATGATCCATAAAAACATAGAGCGGGGTACAGCTCAAAGTACTCCGTGGGCGTGTCCAGCTGCCTACGTCAAAAAGAATGTTGGAAAAACCGGTGGAAGAAGAGAGAAAGACTGGAGGTTTGCGACGTGGAATGTAGGATCGATTACGGGCAAGTCTTTTGAATTGATAGAAGAAATGAAGAAGAGAAGTATTGAAGTAATGTGTGTACAGGAAACAAGATGGGGAGGAAATGCAGCAAAGGAAATAGGGGAAGGCTACAAGTTATTTTATAGTGGAAGCGCAAATAAAAAGAATGGATTAGATATCATATGTTAGCACAGGTGCTAGAATAAAGTAGTGGAAGTGAGAAGAGAAGGAAATAAACTAATTCGGGTCAAACTAGCTGAAAGGAATGGATTAGTTAACATTATATCGGCATACGCACCACAAAACGGATGCAAAGAAGAGGAAAAAGAAGACTTTAGAGCTAGATTAGAAGAAATGATTGAGCAAGTTAAAGATGATGAAGTATTGTTAGTGGGAGGGGATTTGAATGGACACGTTGGAGAAAATTGTGACGATTTTAAACGAGTGCATGGAGGTTATGGATACGGAAAAAGAAATGAAGAGGGCGAAAAGATTCTAGATTTTAGTGAAAGAAATGAACTAACTGTCTGCAATACAATGTATAGAAAGAAGAGAGATCATTTGATTACCTATACAAGTGGAGACAAAAAAAGCCAAATCGATTTTATTTTGGTGAGACAGAAGGATGTGAAAAATTTGAAGGATTGTAAAGCTATACCAGGAAGTGAAATTGTGAGCCAACACAAATTAGTTGTGCTAGACCGGTATAAAAACAGGACATATAAAGAATACGTAAAAAAAGAAAATAAATTAAAGATGTGGAAATTGAAAGAAAATGAAACAAAGGAGGAATTTAAAAAGGCTATAAAAAAGGTGAGTGCAAATATAAAAATGAGAGATGATGTGGAGGAAATGTGGAGAAAAATAAAGACGAATTTAATTTCAGTGAGCGAAGTAGTCTTAGGACGAATTAAGACTGAAGGAAGTAAACGAAAGGAAACATGGTGGTGGAAAGAAGAATTAAGAAAGCTACTGAAAGAGAAAAAGCGGCTTACAAAAAATGGAAAAAATCAAAATCGATAGAAGACCAGGAGTTTTATGGAGTAAAGAAAAGAGAAGCAAAAAATTGTGTCGCGAGTGCAAAATTTAAAGAAAGCCAAAAACTTTATAAGGACTTGAATACAAAAGAAGGCGTAAATCAGATATACAAAATTGCAAAAACAAAACAGAAAGAACTCAAGAAATTGGAAAAGTGAATATTATTAAGGATGAAGAGGGAAAAATAATATTTAGTGCTGAAGGAGTTAAGAATAGATGGGCAGAATATTTTGAAGAATTTATGAATAAAGAAAATAAAAAGGATGATCTAGAGAAAGCTTTGAAGGTTGAGGGACCAGAAAAGAAAATTGATGAAGATGAAATTTTGGAACAAATACAAAATATGAAGAATTTCAAAGCACCAGGATTAAGTGAAGTTAACAGCGATATGATTAAAGCAGGAGGACGTGAAACCATAACATGGACAGTGAAATTGCTGAAGAAGATATGGTCAGAGGAAAAAATACCGGAGGATTGGAGAAAAAGTGTGTTAGTGCCTATTTGGAAGAAGAAAGGAGATATCTTGCAATGTGGCAGTTATAGGGGAGTGAAGCTACTAGAACACGGACTGAAAATTTTAAGGAGAATCATAGATAAACGAATTAGATCGGTGATTAAGATAGACAAAAAACAGTTTGGTTTCATGCCTGGAAAGAGTGCAATAGATGCGATTTTCATTACGAAGCAAATAATAGAAAAGAAGATTGAAGGCAATCAATCAGTTTTTTGTGGTTTTGTAGATTTAGAAAAAGTTTATGATACGGTTCCCAGAAAAGTAGTTTTTTGGTGTTTGCGTAGAAAGGGAGTATCAGAAAAATTAGTGAGATTAATCAAAGAAATGTATAAAAACTCAAAGACATGCATCAAAACGACCGAAGGATTGTCAAGGGAATTTGAAGTAAAAACAGGTTTACATCAAGGTTCAGCATTAAGTCCATTATTGTTTGCGCTGGTTATCGATGAGCTTTCAAAGCATTTAAGGAAAGAAGAACTATGGGAAATTTTATTCGCAGATGACTTGGCAATATTAGCGGATAGCGAAGCGGAGCTACAGAAGAGACTGATAAAATGGCAAGAAAGTTTAGAAAAGTTTGGATTAAAGATGAATGCTAGAAAAACAGAAACAATGATGTGTAGTAAGAATGAGGATTTCAAAGTGAATGTGGAAGATAGACATGGAAACAAATTGAAGCAGGTGAATTATTTTAAATATTTGGGAGCGCAAGTTATGTGTAATGGAAGCTATGAAAGGGATATACAATCAAGAATAAATGCGAGCTGGTTGAAATGGAAAGAAGTGAAAACCGTACTATGTGATAAAGCAATGCCGATGAAGTTAAAAGCAAAAATTTATACCACAATGGTTAGACCTGTAATGTCCTATGGGTGTGAATGCTGGAGTCTCAAAAAGAAAGAAGAGAAGAGATTGTTGATCACAGAAATGAAGATGCTGAGAATGATGCTGGGAAAAACTCTGAAAGACAAAATAAGAAATGAAGTAATTAGAAGAAGGTTGAGGTAAGCGTGTTGGCGGTAACAGAGCGAAGTAAGTTGCGATGGTACGGACATATTTTAAGGAAAAAAGAAGAGGATCCAGTACGTCAAGTGATGGAAAAAGGAGTGGATGGCAAAAGAAGCAGAAGACAGCGAAAAAGATGGGCTAAAAGAAAAACTCCAGGAGCTTGGGCTAGATGAAAAAGATGCACTCAACAGAAAATTGTGGAGAGAAAGGATCAAAGCCACCGACCCCCAACTAGGGGATAAGGTGTAGATAAAGAAGATTTTAGTCATGGTATAAAACTTTTACTTGGTTAGAATATAGCATATCAAATAGACTATCACCACCCGTTTCAATAACTGGTAAATGTAGGGTTGCCAGACGTCCCGTTTTTTAGGACATGCCCGAATTTGATCATTTTGTCCCCTGTCCCGCATTGACACTTCTGGGACACCCTTATTGTCCCGATTTTATTTCACCATAATAATATTATATTTAACACCTCAAAAAGGTTATTCGTTGAAATTTTGTATGGGATTATAATTCATAGCTGCATCTTTTTCTTGAGGAACAATCCACCATATCTTAATCTGTTTTTAACTTTAGTTGCTTGTTTTTCTCTGTATGTTGTGTATGTTTGTATAGGTGTGTGTGTATATAATTATTTTCCTTTTGTTTTCTTTATACCCCTTTTAAAATCTGTGGTTATGTTTGTGATAATTATCTTTACGTTTTATAATAATATATTGGCTTCGCTGTGTATGTAGGTAGGTAGGTATGGAGATTTCTAAGCACTTTCCAGCTGGAGCTGATATGCTTGCAAGTCTGCTGGAATTTGGTCTTCAAAGTGTAAGTTTAGTTTTATGGGTCTTTCTGAAATAGAAAAAGAAAATTTGGAAGATTTTTATGGGTGTAGACATTAGATTGTTTTGTGGAATGCATGGATTAGTGGTGATAGTGGCTTATTGTTATTAGATATTTGAGGGAGGAATGAGTGTTTGGGTTGCAGAGAGTATAGGTTCGATTGTGGTTATGAGAAGGGAGAGATGTTTGATGAGTAGTGGATGTTGTAGAAGATCATGTAAAGAGGATGGAATATCTTTAAAAAAGAAGCGACTTTTATCAAGGAGTTGGTGTCGGTGAGAATCAAAAATTGGACAATAAAGGAGAATATGTGTAGGTGTTTCAATGTACGAACAGCTGAAACGACAGAAAGGGTTTGAGTGAAGTTTGAATTTGAAGAAGTATGCATTACAAGGGCAATGGGATGAGAGCCAGCGAATGATGTTCCGAGGGAGTGAGTGAAAGTGTTTCTTTAAAATGAGTTGTGATAATGGCATAGATGTCAGAGGTGATGTGATGGTTGAGTCGATAGATTGTTGCCACTGCAGTAGTGTAGAGTTGGTTATAGTATTTGTAAAAGTGGAGATGGGTAGAGAAAATAGGGGTAGGATCTGAGAATCGGAGATATTTGATTTTGCGATATAGTCAACGAGGTAATTTTCAAAACAGCTGGAATGAGCTGGGCACCAGACGATTTTTACTACAAAGTGATTGGATAGGTGAATAAGTTTGCGTGCTAAACTATAAGTTGAGTGTGAGATTTTATTTTCGAGTTTTAGGTTTTTTATTAAATTTTGCGAGTCTGTGAAAAAAGTTATGTATTTGAAGGAGGTAGAAAAGGAAGTTAGGTTATTAAGGAGTATGTTGCAGGATAGTAGTACTGCGTGAATTTCAGTTTCGTGTGCAGTGATTTCTGGATCTAGGTTTGTGTGTTGGATAAGAAAAGGGTTTTTTGTGTTTTGTAGGAAGAAAGCGCATGCAGCTGAAGAGCGGTGTTGTGATTTAGAACCGTCAGTGAAAATTGAAAGTGAACAGGTATTGTTTGTTGTGCGTTGGTGAGCTATAGAGTTTAGGGCAAGATATCTGTGGTGACAGATGTTTGTGATGTAAGGAGGAGACGAAGAAGGGTGGATGAGCTCGATTGGGTGGTTTAATGGTAGTACTTGATAAGATGTTTTGTTAGGAGCAAACTGAATTAATAAGGAATTGTAATACTGCAGGGATTGGGATGTTTGAGTTGTGTATAGGCTGGTGAAAGGATGTGGTGGGGGTGTAGAGCAGAAAGTTATAAGGTAATTTTTAAGAAGCGTTTTCTTTAGATTGAGGTGTAGCGGTAGCGTGTTAGTGAATAATTCAAGTTTTGTAGTTGGTGTAGTGTGATAGGCATTGGTGATAGAAAGAAGACACAGGCGATGAATTTTGCTGAGATGAGTGATGGATGACTGGTGTCTCAACTCTGAGCCCCATGAGAGAACTCCATATTTGAGGACAGGGAAAATTAGACTTTTATGAATGAATTTTGTGATTTTTGGGGAAAGTCCCCATTTGTAAGAAATTCCGTTTTTAAAAGAGAAAAGGGTTTTGATTAGTTTTTGTGAGATGCTTTTGAAATGAGTTGAGAATTTTAGATTGGGTTGAAAGGTGAGTCCGAGATATTTTACTTGGTTTTGTGGATCTAATTTGTCTGTTGTGTTCAGTTGTAAGGGTAAAGGTTTGATTCTTTTGCGTGTAAAGTGGATTAAGTGGGATTTATTAGGGTTAAAGGAAATTTTGAATTGTTGGGCTTTGAATTGAATTTGTTTTAGTAAAGAAGCAGATTGTTTAAGATTTTCGTTTTGCTCAGAACTAGAAAAGGAGAAAAGAAGATCATCGGAGAATCCCTGAGAAAAGTCAGACTTGTTGTTGATAAAGGCAAGAAGTGGATTGATGAGTATTAACCAAAGTAGGTCAGATAAGTTGCCTCCTTGAGGAGTAGAGAGAGAGAGCTCGCGAATATATGAGTTGTTGTTTTCAGTTAGAATTAGAATGCGGTGGTTGAGGTAATTGTGTATGAATTTTATCATGTATGTGGGGTAGGTGTTATCTATGAGATTATTAATAATAGCTGGGTTCCAGGCAGTGTTAAAAGCATTTTCAATATCTAGGAATAAAGTTGAGGCTAAACCTATTGTCGGTAAAAGAGATATGGGGCGCCAGTTTTTTATGTTATTGAGATCTCGATTTGGTTTAGGAATTAAGATTAATTTGCTAATTTTCCAGATATTTGGAAAATAGCTTAGTCTTAAGCAACTGTTGAATAATTGAAGTATGTGGGGATAAATAATATGGTATGCTTTGCGAACGTGTTTCATGGATATGTGGTCGTAACTGCAAGCTAGTTTGGGTTTAAAGGAGTTTACGGCATTGTTGAGTTCTGTGATAGTGATTCGTGGAAAATCAAAGGTGTTGGTGTTGCGTAAGTATGCTTGAGTTTTAAGTCTTATGATGGAATTGTGAATGTTGTCGGTTATTAGTGAATCAGATGGAAAAAGTAATAAAAGAAGGAATAAGAAATAAAAATCTTACAAAGGGATTTTAAAAAAAAGAATTCTTCAAGACTTTTTTAAATTTATTTTTTTTCTTAAGGGATTCTTGCATCCATATTATTTATTCGGTTGATTTATTATTGATAAAGATGAAACCAATAAAATTTTGTAGTTTTAATAAAAAAAAAATCTCTGAAGTTCTTTGTGCATAAGCCGCTCTCTCTCTCTAGCTCGCTTATCTTCCCCTGTGTTGCAGTTTCTCTGTCACTTTTCTTACTCACCAAAGTGTAATCTACGCCAATATCACAACGCCGGGAAACAATTTATAAAAGAGATGAGGAAGTTAAAAAGCTTCATTATATCTCACTCAAAGTGAATCCTCACTCACTAAAGTGTAACTGTTCTTATGAAGAAAAAATACACTTTAACCAGGGGTGTGCAAACTTTTTCAACGGCAAGTACAATTTTAAAAAATATATGAGTATCTGGGCCATTTACTCAAAGCAAGTACATCTTGATTCTCCTGGTTTAAGTAACATAAATTAATTATTTGAAAAACATTAGGGTGGACAGTCCACAAAAAACAGAAATGTCCGCTTACTTAGGAGCAATTAAAAAAATGGTCATCACTCTCAGAGCCGGTGCTAGTAATTGCGGGGCCGAATTATAATTTTGATAGAGGGGCCCTGACTCTACATAGTAAAATTTATGGGTGTTTTTATTTTAAGATAGATAAGATAAGACTTTATTCATGTTTGAAAAAATGAAGTGAACTAAACTTTCGTTTATGTGTTCACATGGGAAAAAAATCCCTCATCCGTTCAGCGGAGAAGTATAAATGAGTTAAAATAAGAAGCATGAAAGGATGATAGACTCAAAAAAACCCATAGGTAAACAAAATGAAAAATAAAATAAAACAGAATAATTTCAAGTTAGATACACACAGTCATAAAACATCATTTGATAGTTAAATTCCATTCTTCAAGCAAAGAAAGCATATCTGGATGTAGAAGATTAATATATTTAATAATAGATTTTTATATTTAATATAAAAAAAACACATACAAATAGATTTAATGCTTTTTTATTAGCAAAATCTTTAAAAATATTTTTCGAGATATAATTCTAAAAATGTAGTTTATTAATTTTTAAAAACCTCTTTCAAAAACCTTCTAAGACTTAAAGTAATAAAAAACTCAATTTTAGAACATACATTTATAGATTTTGGCTGGCTGTCTGTAAATATTTATTTTTTCATGTGATTTTAAAAACATTTTTTAAAATTTTAGAGAAAAAATTTCTTTTTTGAAATTTGAAGCTGTAGAAAAAAAAACTTTAAAAAAAAAACTTGAATGTTTGAAAAGCAATTTGCATGTCGCTTTGAAAAGTGAAAAAAACGCCATTGCTAAATGAGGTGACATTAAATAATGAATTAATATTATGAGAAAGATGATCTCACTTTTTATTAACAAGAGAAGAGGTCTTGAATGAAAGAGAGCTTGAGTGAATGATTAAGTTTTAGCAGAGAAAGCGGAAGAGAAAAACAGAGGAGAGAGAAATAGAATCACTGTGACAGAAGATGAGAAAATCTAGTGAATCATCAACATGTGTTTGCTCAAAAATACTACAAAGAGGAGACAATGTGATAAACATTGCTTACTTATTGTGTGCATATTGAAGCAATGGATTATGATATAGCTCTCAAGCATCCTCTGTAAAATATGTTCGATAGGAAAAATGCGATCATCATGCATATTTTATAAACAAGCAGCAACTCTTACTTATAGAAAATTATTGGGGGGGGGGGGGGGGGGGGGGGCTAAGGTCGAAAAATTCTTCGAACAATGAGTCATGGTTGATACTTTTTATAAAAATTTGGTTCGAAAACTTTTCAAGAAAAAATTTAACTTGAGACCATTCACTTTTATCCCTTTGAACAACGTCAACCCATGAACTGTTGAGTACAACTTTGTCTTCAAGTGGGAATTTTTTTTGAATATACAAAAGCGCTTCTTTATAATAAACTTGGGCAGCTTGAAGGAATTTATTATAGTTCTCTTCTGTTATTTTTCCAGAATTTAGCAATGTGTTTAACTTACATTTTGTTAATCCACCTAGAAAAATTGTTTTAGGCTCTATAAAAACAAAAGTATCAGACATATTGAGGTTCAATACAGAATTGATGCTTTTTAAAGTGGTTGGTTTCAAAAATCTTGAGGCAATTCTTCTTCCAAGATTTTCTATAGAAGATTTAAGTAAATGTAGCGAAGGTTCTTCTCGTTGAAGAAGTAAATTAAAATTGGTAAATAAACTAATTGTTGACTGCATGAAGAACAAAGCAGGTTCCAGCAACGGATTATCAAACCATGATTTTAGTCTTTTGAAACACTCATTGTTGAAAGATTCACTTAAAAAGTATGATCTCAAGCATGGAAAATTTTTTAGAACTCTTTCTGTGCATTTTTCTAAAGAAAGCCATCTTACCGAGAGGTGCTTCAAAACAGAACGATATTCTTGGTTACAAAATTCAAAGTATTCTAAAAGCTTCCCTTTTCGTTTAGTGCTTCGCAGGTCGGTGGCCATAAAACCAGTAATAGCAGTCTACACAAAGATCTTCTAAGTTGAATCCAATGCATTTGCTGAAAGCATCATTAGCATGACTTGCAGCAATGTGAGCCAAATGGCATAGACAACCGCCTACAAAAATACTTTCATTTTTCTCTAAAAATCTTGAAGCAATTGAATTCTGTTTTCCAATCATTACGTTTGCGTTATCAACACTCAAACCAGCACAATTATGCCAAGGTATGCCATCTGATTGAAAAGCATTGTCAATGTGCTCAAAAATTTTGAAAGCCTTTCCTGCATTCTCTCCTTCAGTTGAACACATTCTGTAGAAATGGTTTGATATTGTTTTTGATTCAGCAACATTAAATATTTTTATCATGACTGGATTCATTTTTTGAACACCACTATCATTTCCGACACTAAATGGATTTTTTTACAAAAATTAACAACTCCACTATAATAATAAGGTTGAAATGCTTTATTAATAATAGAAAATGTTTTTGCACATGCATATGAAAAGCAATCTTACTATCAGGGAAAATGTTTCTGAAAAGGCGAGCAAGATGATCTGAAGTGGCTATGGGCAAATTATGCTGAACAAAAAAGTTGGTTACCATAATTTCTGCTGTCAAGACTTTTTTGTAGAATACACTTTCCGTATTCTCAACGATTAGTAAAGGAAGGCTTTTTTGACATGTGGACAAGATTCTACATGTCCATCTCAGCTTGATATAGAACTTGTTTTGTTTACTATACTAAATACTTTATATTAGTGGTGTGAATAAGGTTGGTTAAAAATTTAATTTAACCTTAGTTTTACCTAAGTAAAAGTAGTAGTAATATTTTAAGGCCTTTTTTTCGATTCCCCACCCTTTCCTCATAGTTCGATACAAATTGGGCAATTGTGCATTCTCTATGAAATCACCCCACGTTACCTTTACCTTAAATTTAACTTTATAAAGAAATTTCGATTTTATGGTCTGAGAATAAAAACTCATAAAGAATTGAAAATTTTGATAAAAAATTGAGAAATTACATCTTAGATTTAGATCATCACTATCTATCATAAAGGCACGTTCTTTTTGTTTTTCAAATTTGCCATTTAAATTTAAGATAAGCGACTTTTTCATGACCACGAAAGAAATACTGAGTATTTTATATTTAAAGATTTTTAATATAAATTTTATTAAACCCTGGCTTTTTATCTATCACGGAAGGATCTAGTTTAAAGAATTCCTTTGCAATCTAAAAAAGAAATTTCTCATTTTAGCTCTGATTACAGAAGCAATTTTTTATTAACTTTTTAAAATAAAAATCTGGAGTTATTTTTTTATATAAGACAAATAAATACCTTGATTCAACTTTGTGAGGGCTAGTATCATAAAAAAATTCATCCCCTCTTCCCTCCCGATATTTTTTAAAACATGTGTGCCCCTATGAATTATGAAACGCCAGTTTTATATACGGTAATTATTTGGGCAAAGATTTTAAAGTTCAATTTTTAAAGATAATGATGTTTTCCTTCTATATTTAAACTTTAAAAAAGAAAGCCAATGTAGTCACATTTTAATGTTTGAGTGAGACTTTTATTATCTCTATTTAAAATATGAACACATAAAATTTATTGACTATTTGTGTTTACAATTATTCTATCTCTTCCCATACACGAAAAAACTTCTTTAGGTTTTTGAATGGAGAAGCCAATTGAAAGAAGATTCTGTTAAAGCTATAAATGAAGAAATATAATTTACAAAAAACATAAACAAATTTTGCTTCTAGAAGAAAGTCAATTTCCAAAAAGTATAATATATTAAAAATTTTGAAAAGTCAAATATTTGGCTCTTTATTAAACTTTCTGTATTTTTCAAAAAAGTTTTCAGAATGTTTAAAACGAATATTTTTCCCAACAAAAAAGCAATAATGATTTTTTTGACCATTTTGTTATTCGAGGTGTAGGCTTATGCTTGTCATTTGAATCTAAATTCAAAACTAATTAAACAAATGTAATAAGGAAAGAACGTAAAAAGAATTTTAATTGAAAAGATGATATTTTATGACATATGATACAGAAGTATAAAGTAAGATATTTAAAATCCAGTATATACACAAACTATGCAAGAGGCTTTAATGCATTTTGTACTTGAACTTATTTTCATTCGTGCTGTACCTGCCAACATGCTTCAAATTAACTTCGAAATTCAGATCCCTAGTATTAAGTTTGTTGGCGTAGATGCCAATCGTCCCACGAATCTCTTCTCCTTTGCAAGCAATCAAGTCATCGATGTAGAGAATCGTTTGCTTCCAGTGCGTCATTTCGCTGTCCGGAGAAGTGGAGAGCGTTATGGCCTTGTGCGTGGGAGTGAAGTCAACAGTGAAGTAGACGACAAGCGCATGCACGTAATCATTTCTCCTGACTTTCAGAGCGAAGGGAGCTGTGAAGTTTAAGTCGTCTGCGCTCACGCTTTTTAAGTCAAACTCTTTGAAAAGACATGGCGTGGTGACGCACTGCCGAATTTCAACACAATCTACGACTGTTTCTGAAGCCGCAACGTTTTTGATGGCTGTCATGTTGAAACCGCAAACATTTTCCCACCAATCAAGTTTTTGCCTCTTAAACTTTTCATCCTCCACTGCTAAGATGAATAGCGATGCTTTATCAGGGAGCATGATGCCATCCCCTTTCAGCCATTTGTCGCGTGCGAACAGAACAGTAGGCAGCATTGATTCATACAATAGAGCATAACCCATCCACTCACTGATGATGACATCAACAAATTTTCCGCCATCCCCATTCTTGCACTGCTCTCCCTCCTTCTTTGAGTGATTCGCAAGAATTTGAGAAATGTCGACGTCTTCAACTTTGCCTTTCACAATCTTGATTACGTGGGAGAAGTGATTCTCTTCCACTATTTGGACGGCGTATTCTACGATGCTTGAACACTCGATACCTAATAAAAAAATATGGAATTCAATCTAAGCGTTGATAAATAACCCATTAACGTCACCATGGAAATGAAAATAATTGAGAACAAAATTGTCACGTTATATTTTTATATTAGAGGTGTATCCACAAAGATTTTTACATCGTCTTAACACCCTTATCCGCAGATCATTTAAGTTTCAACATCCGCTTTCGCCATTTTTAAACATTTTTTTTCTATGCACAGCAAAGTTTTTTTCTGAATTTTTACTTCCAAAATTTTTAATTTGAAAATATAAAAAAATAATTTTTTTACATTGACATCTCTCTAAATTTTAAAGAAGTATAAAACTTGCATTTGCTTAGAATGACAATTATGATATCCGCATCAAAGGATACAACAAATTTCACATCACTAATTTATATACAACAAAATATTTAAAAATTGAACTTAACCCATTAAGTACCATATAAATCAGACGATATCTAAAAAACGCAGACGATTTATATTCAAAGTCATTGAAAAAAGCAGACGAAGATGAAATGACTTATGTCCCAATTGGGAGCATTGGGACTTAATGGGTTAAACAGTAAATAAAATGAAAATAATAAAAAAAATTTGAAAACCTTTTAGCTAATTTCCCATTTATTTGAAAATGACTCCCTTTTAAATTAAAAACATCTTTGCAGTTAGAAGCAAAATATTAAAATGACAACTTTTTAAACTTTTTTATAAAATAAACATTGTATAGATTTACATAAACAAACTCTTTATAACGAAAAATATCGAGAAAACTGAACGGTCTGGTTTAACAAAAAATGTCTGCATCAATAATCTTTTACATACATAATTCTAGTACAAACAACTTAGACGAAAAGATCCAGATGTTTCGAATATATCAGGGTTAACTTAGCGCATGTGACTACTAGCCACTTGTTCGAGACCCTAACCTCCTTACTTATCCATCAGTTTTTAATATACAACCCAAGGCTACTACAATCGCAACAGTAACATTGAGTTTCCTATAAACCAATCTAGGCATTTAAATCTAAAAATTTTGAGAAGTTCATTTTCCTTTACCGTTTCCCCATTTTTTAGGACAGACATGCCTTAACCCATTTACGACCAATGTTCCTATTTTGGAACATAAGTAATTTCATCTTCGTCTGCTTTTTTCAATGACTTTGAATATAAATGCGTTTTTTTAGATATCGTCTGCTTTGGTTGGTCTTAAATGGGTTAACGAAGCAGTTTTTATTCTATTCTTCGTAAATATATTTGAATAGCAAATGTGTATTCAAGAAATGCCAAAGAAAAATGGTTCTATTTTCGTGTAATATGATTGGTTAAAACCAAAAAAGTAATAAAAAAATTTTACCCAATCAGATTAAACGCTTTTTGGTGTGTTTCGCTCTCCTGTGAAAAAAGAGCGAAACTTATTAAACGCATAGATAGAAGATATTACCAATAACGAGTCGTGCACCAGCTTTGGCAGCTAAAAGAGACAAAATTCCTGTTCCACAGCCCACATCCAGTACAATTTTGTTTTTGAAGAGATGAGGATTGCGAATGATGGCCTCATAATAAGCCTTCATACGCACTTCGTCCTTGAGCATTTCTTCGTGGATCGCAAAATGAGCGTAGGAGTCAAAATAGTAATCTTGTGACGTCATATCACCGGGAGATTGAAAAACTTTACCGATGTGGGCAGCAGGATGAACGATGGCGGCCCCGTCTTTATGCTCACTATCACCCACTATTACTTTTGTGTTGTCGTCATTTGTAGCCGGGCTTATGTTGCGTTTTTTAGAAGTGTTTACGGGATTGATTTTACGGATTTCTTCATTGCAAGGATTTGAAAGAGCCAAATTCTTCTCATCTCCGTTTCCAATGGGATTGCACACTTGAATATTTTCCATATTAGGTAACTCTAAAGGGTATATAAATTATAATGGTGAAGGCCTTTAAGTATTATTTGCTAGGCATGATTCAGAAAAGTTAGAAACACCTGAAACACAAAAATCGGACTCTCACTTCAGATACTTAAAAATGTAGAATATTTAAAGCAACTCTTACTTTCGGCGTAAATTAAAGAAGTACCATTCCATATACTCAAAAAAATATTTTTCTTCTTTATTTAAATAACTTAAAAATACGCCATTAGAAATATCCGCCTCTTTTATGATAAATGAATTCAATGCGTGATCGACAAAAGCGATACTTCGAGAGAATAGGAGTAAATAAAAATTATTATTCGTCATAATGACAGCTATTTCTTACCGAGTTAGCCGTAGATTCTAGCGTATAAAACACGGCTATCCCATTTCGGCACAATGAAACACCTTAGTGTAATGATGAAGTTTCTATATATTTAATAGAAATATCTACTAACACTTGTTGATATATCACAAATATATCAATAAAATGCGAAAGTGAAGCTCTTCAATTTAAAGCAGCATAACTAGCAATTTTTAGCAAACAAAGGCGTGAGATGAATAAAGAAAAACTTGAAATATTTCATTTTTAAAACGTCTCTTCACTGTTCCCTAATCCCCACGGGTGTGTACCCCTGCTTTATGTATACATAATACTACTTTACAGGGGGGAGCAGATAACTAGCGAGGTGTATCTAGTCAACTGTGGGGCATACGTATTGACTGTTGTGCAATTCAGAATATTAGAGAATAGGCTATTTTTATTTTCTATTTCTTTTGTATATTGCAAAAAGATTTACTAATACTAAATGCAAGAAGAGCGTTTGAAATGAACACAAAAATAATCAATATAAATTTTTAAATCTTTAAATCAATATAAATCAAAGTTACTATTTTTTTGACTCTTAGAAACTACGAAAGTATCACATTTTCAGAAATAAAATTGGATTTTTTTGATTTATAAAAAACGAAATTTTTACGATTCATTTTTTTCTCCTTCATTATTGCATTTTAAAATAGTCATTGGTTCTTTTTTAATAAAAAATTTTTATTCTCGGAAATAAATTACATATTTTCAAGGCCTTCGCCATTCCGGCTCTGGATGACACTCATTTTTTTTAAAATTAAATATTTAATTTATTACAAGTAAGAGAAAATTTAATTAAAGCTATTTGTTTTTCTTGCATTATCTTAGCAGTTCTATAAAAGTCGATGTTTGGTAAATGTAGGTAAACAATAAATTAACTTAAAATGTCTTAAAACATTGCGCATTGAAAATATCTTTTTAATTAAAAAAGATTTTGAAAAAACTTAGAGACTCTACGCGATCCTAAGGCTTTTCTAGTGTTAATTGACAGTGAAAATAATTGAAACAGTTATGAGAGAAAGAGAATACGCAAATATCATCAGAGAAAATTCATCAGAGCTGAAGAAATAATCTACAGGACATAGTGACACTTCAAAGAGTGATAAACACTTCCCTCTTATCCAGCAACAGCTAAACAGAAATATTTTAGAGCTCTGCAATTTGTCAAAAGCGATACTCAGTTACTGCAGACATCATTCTCCAAGAAATTAACGCGATGATAAAAGATCTCTTGGAGAAGAGACGTCAATAGAACAAATACTCATTATAAAGTAGCCTAATATTCTGCAATATTCATTCTTTCTATACCTTTTCAAGTTCAAATCAGCACTAAGTAAATTCAATTAAATATAATTTAATTGAATAAAGTGAAATAAAGCAAATTAATGAAATAAAGCAAATAACCTTATATTTAATGAAAATTGTATTTTTTTTCCAATTGATCAAGTATGAATTCATATCTTGGTAATTCAGAAATCTTTCCTTGCTCTAAAAGAAACGGCATTTTTTCAGCAAGTTTTTGTTTCACTTCATTTTTAATAATTGCACATGCGTTTTCTTTATAATTATAATTTTAAGACTGGGACGGTAGAGTCCAATTTTGAATCCTATAGAAAACATATGTTCATTGCAATAAATCTATAGAAAGAATTTAAGGATTGCTTCAAAAAGTTTTAAATATGAAAGATGGATTATTGTTAAATAAAATTTTCATTAAATATAAGGCTATATAGCTTTATTTCATTATATTTGAATTTACTTAGTGCTGATTTGAACTTGAAAATGTATATACCTTCATCAAAATAAATAAACAAACTTTATTTTTTTCTTTGAATAAAGTAAATCTTAAAATATTTCAGATATCAAACAAAATTCTTTTAATATTCTTAGTACCAATTTGAATTTGAAAAGAACGCTGGTTTTGACTTAAGTTCAATGGATCAGGCACTTCTGAACCAGTTAACAAAGATGCTAACCCAATAATGAATAAATTATATGACACAAACTTTTTCCGACACTCAAAAAAGCATTGAAAAACATCTAGAGAATTTGGTCAACATTGCACGTGTCATCCGTCAAACTATCTACTCTCGCTCTACTCGTTAGAGGTTATAAAGGATCCCACAGTAATAGAAATGGCTGTGATTAAAGCCCCTAAAGTTACCCTTCCATAGATTCGGATATTTGTTAGTTTGACATCAAATTTTCCCAATTCTATGTGAATTTTTAATCTTTAATTAAAAAAATAGCCGGCAATTTAGCCTATAAATTTAATTATCCTCCAAATTAAAGATTTTATGCATACTGTTACGTTTCTTAAAGATTTGGAGAACACTTCGAATACCATTTTGCGTAGGGAATATAATAGCTATGTCAATATTATTGCAGAATATGATTTGATTAATATACCGAAGGAGGATGATGTGATTATTCGGCTTCATGAACCGTGCAATGCTGCCATTAGTAAGATTTTCAAATCTCTCAAATTAGAAATAGATGAATCATCTATATATATCTCTGGAAAGAACAAATGATAAAAGTTTTCATAAATCAGTCATAAGACAGCATAAAGAAGAATATTTGCCTTTTTGGTTTATTTCTTCTAAAGAATAAAACCACCCCGTCCAATGTGTCTTGTATGTGGAGAAAAACTAGCTAATGAACCCATGGTTCCAAGTAAATTGAAAAGACCACCCACATTTATCTCAAAAACTTAAAATTTTTTTGAGACTTGAGGCTAATCAAACACTCAAGACGCAGAATTTTACAAAGCTTATATCTGTTTCAGAAGGAACTCAAGAAGCAAGTTATGCTGTGGCAGAAACTGTTGCTCAAAATACGAAGGCTCATACAATCGCTGAATCTTTGATTAAAATTGTGAAAACTTTATTTGGTGAAAAATGTGAAAAAGAAGTTATGAAAATTCCTTTGTCTGAGATTAGCAGGGGGATATGTGATATGAGTCTGAAAATATTGAATCTCAAGTAATTAGTAGCATTAAAAAAGAAAAATATTTTGCAATTCAGTCAGATGAGATGGAAAAGCACAACTTTTAGCTTTTTATTAGAATCCCATATAAAGAAGAGGTGATTGAACAATTTTTATTTTGCAAACCTTTTTTTCGGATCCCTGAAGGGTGAAGATATTTTTGAAATTGTAGACAATTAGTTCACTTAAAATTGCTTGTTGTGGGAATTTTGTATTAGCATCTGCACAGATGGTGCAGCATATATGTCTGGCAATGTAAAAGGGTTCAGAGCATTCGAAAAAACAAAAAACCCTGCTATTGTTTTTCCTCAGTTTTTTGCATAGAGAAGTTCTTGTTGCAAAATCGCTAGTACCTGGCATACAAAAATTTTTAGAAACAACAGTAAAGATAATAAATTATATTAAAAGTTATCCATTGAAATCAAGGTTCTTATTACACACCAAAATTAGATGGTAGAGTACTTCAGCGCTTCCATGAATTGGGGAAAGAAAACACTCTTTTATAGTTTCAGAAAACAATGATTTAGCTAGTTTTTTCCTTGATGAAACATGGTCTAATAAAGTTGCATTTTTAGCCGACACTATTTTAACATCAGTTGATAAAATAAATTATTTGAAAGAGAAAATCAGTGTGTGGAGGGCAAGAATAAAAAGAGGTGGTAAAGTTGAAATGTTTGAACCCGCAAAAAGTTGTTTAATTGATTGCGATTTAATCGAATTGATCTAATTCCATTTAAAGTGCAGTAGTAGATCGAGTTTAGAGAAATAAAAAATGACCGGGGTTTAAAACGAAAACACCAATCAATGAAATTGACTTCATTTTGGATGTCGATCAACAAAGAATTTTCCTAATATTTCATTAAAAGCTATTAAAACTCTTCTTCCTTTTTCGACATCATATCTATGTGAATGTGGATTTTCTGGTTTAAACGAGATAAAAAGAAAAAATAGGTCTCGTATTCAAACACTGGAAGAAGATCAAAGAGTATGTTTGTCAGACCTGAAAAGGAGAACATAATGAAAAAACATCAAGGACAAATTTCTGATTGATCACATATTTATTAATACAAATATTTATATTATTAATCATAGAAAAGTTCACATATAAATTTTTGAATAAAGTTATTATCGTTTTTACTTTTGTTTTCTCACTCTATCAAAACAAACCTATTTTTTATATGAAAACTTTTTTTAATAAAACGGTGTGCTGTGTTCTTTTGATCTTCTCTAAACTGTGCCGCAAAATAAAAAAGGTTGAAACCCGCTGCTCTAGATACTGTACACTCACTCACGAATTGATGGACAACATGAGTTTCATAGCCGGATGCTCTTCCTGACGCCAACCATTTTGTTTTCGGCAAAAGAAAAAGGAGAAGACCTTGCAAGAGATGGAAAGATGGGCTCGTGGAAAAAATATACACTCTCGGGTTAAAACAAGATGATGCTGAGGATAGAGGAGAATGGAGGCTCAAGATCAAGGCCACCGACCCCCAACTTGGGGACAAGGTGTAGAGGAAGATGAAGATGAGTGTAAGTGTAAGTCAAAAATGTACAAATTCAATGATATTTTAAATTTACTATAAAATCCTGACATAGTTCCAAATTCATCCACAGATTATCACTTAGTTACAATTAATGATGCGATAAGTTTAGACGGAAGCTCAATCAATTGGTTCTAAAGCATAAGTTTGTTTAGAGCATCTCTCTTCTATAATTCCATCGTTCAAAATACCCAATTTTGGATTATCTTTTTCCAGATATCCCCTGACATCATACTATACTACAAACTTAAAGGAATTCCATTTCAAAATGTTAATCCTACAGTCAACAATTTTTGTTGCTCAAAAATGCTCATGTGTTAGTTTATGAGTTAATGCTCAAACAAAATTAATAAAAAATTGCACTGCTTTGGCATTGTTTTTCTTGGTCTAAATGGTCCATTTCATCTAATAAATTAGATAGAATTATTGTCTATAGTAATCTGCCCCAGAACCAACCATATCCTTAGAAAATGGTACCTGTTATATCTTTTTGGAAATATAAATACTTATTTCTCCATACCTGATCGATTTGGCCATATGTAATGAAAAGCATTATAACAGAACAATTAGTTGATTTACCAATGATCTTAATTATATGCTTAGGTTGAGACACTGGAACACTTTATATCAGCAATGTCACTGTCTATCCATTAGGAATCACTTGACCTATTTATAAGTCTTTCCTTTTGACAATCATTCTTACAAACAATATTTTAGGGTTTTGTTAAATAAGCTTTTGAAATGACTTCTAAACAATCAATTGATACATTGAAGCATTCAATACTGGTTAGCACATTTAATATGTTACAAGTCTTCCCGTGATCATATTGATCTCTATTACCACAGAAACCAAATAAATTCAACTCTATATCATATAACTATTAATCCACGTTTTGCAACATTACTAAAACATTTTAATTATATTGTATGTATTATAATGAAATGCAGGTTTATATAAATCAATAACTTGTATCCTTTATCAACCAATAATAATTTAAAAAATTTGGTTCCCTGAAATTTCCACCCCTATTATCTAGACCAGGGGTTCCTAACCAGGGCGGCATCGCCCCCTGGGGGCGTTATAACTTTTTTATTGGGCATTTAATGTCAAGAGGGCGCTGAAGGGGGCGTTGGATGAGATTTGACTTTTAAAATGTATTGTATCTTTGATATATTGTTTTAGAAGAAACGTAGGACTCTTACAAAAATATATGAGCTTGACATCGCTAACTGGTTTGCACAGGCACATGATGACACATAGGCACATGCTTTCATAATAATTAGAAAAAGGGAATTGAATGATTAGCAAAGCTGTAAATATTTTTTCTGTATAAAGATGTATAAAGGATCTAAAGATGCTTGGATTCGATAGGAGTACTATTTTGTTTGTGAAGATGTTTGCAAAATAGCAGCTAGGCTTATGAATTTTTTTCTATTGAAATAAAAACACTTAAGATGATGAAGAAAAAATACATGGCAGTGATTGGAGGGTAGCCTGCTTTATCACCTTATGTGACAAGCTGTATGGTGCGTTTTGATTGACTGCAAATTAAGTTTCCAAAGAGGCAGCAATACCTCACCATAGGCGTCAGAGAAGGACGAGTGAAACATGCTTTTTTGATGCTATTTAGAAACCAAATTTATCCTTCTCTCTTTCTACTTTAATTTCACATATCTCTTCATGTAGTTTTACCGCAAAATTTCCTAATTAGAATTTCTCTAATTTCTAGTTAATTTTTCGTTCAGCTTTTCATTAAAAATTGTTTGGGTTCAAGTATGCCGTTTTTCTACTGTAACTGATATTGTATTTTATTTTGTTCAAAAAAGTGCTATCATGTTGCATTACCCCTTTTGAACTTAATAAGATCAATTAATTTAAATACTTATAAAGATGTAAATATATTATATTAGCATGGTAAAGCTCAAAGAGCAGTGCCGATTCTAAGAGAGAGGGTAATACTTCCCTTCCACTTTTTTCTGAACTCTAAATTTTGTAAAAAACTATCAAAAATATTTAAAGTGTCGTTTTATGTTAGCAAAAAAACGGGTGTAAATTAAATAAATGATAATAGTAAATTTTTACGATAATTATTTTTGTTTTTCTAATTTATTCAATCAAACATGATAAGTATAAAGTGTAAAAAATATATAGTTTCAAGAAAGTCCTCAAATTATTTTGATGATGATTTGAGTTAAATAAAAAAAGCACATCAAATGCATAAATATAATTGAAACAAGTGAGATTGTTAATTCATAGAAAATTATGAGTTTTATAAATTGAAAAGTTGGCCTCTGTGATGCCCATACACTTTTGAAAACCAGAATCGCCACTGCTCAGGAAGCATTTTGTATTCTGAAATACAATTTCCCAAAATGAAAAACAAAAAAGATTTTAAATATATATTTATATTCTAAAATTACTCAATCTTACCAAATAATTTTACAATGCTTAATTGGATATTTAAGAATTTAATTCACGTTTCACAATTTTAATGTCTGAAAAGAGAAAACTTCGTCAATATTATTCAGAATATTTAAAGTTTGGTTTCATTCAATGTCCCAGTAATGATAAGTTACCTCTATGTTTAATTTGTGGTAAAACATTTTCTAATGAAGCGATGAAGCCTTCCCGATTAAGTAACGATTTGGAAAAAATTCATCCTGACAAAGTTAATAAAGATGAACTGTATTTCAAAAACTTGAAAGAAAAACATAAAAAACAATGCTTGAATTTTTATAATTTTAAAAATTCAAGTAATCTTGAAAATGGACTTTTGACATCATACTAAATTTCTCTACTTATTGCAAAAAGATGTAAACGCCATAATATTGGGGAAAATTTGATACTATCTTGTATCAAAGAATTTGTGGCACAATGATTGGTTCAGGTAATAATAACTTACTTTCATTTGTTCCTTTGAGTAACAACACAGTATTGGCAAGAATTAATGAAATGAATGAAAAATTCATTTAAAGAATTTGAAAATTCAAATTCGTTTAAAGAATTTGTTTAATTAATTTTAAACATTAAAATTTTTTTTTTTTAATTAATTTTCATTCGTTTAAGGAATTTGTTTTACAGGTAGATGAATCTACAATGATCAGCAATCAGTCGCTTTTGCTTGCATATGTGAGATTCATCAATGACAATTCAGAATTTACAGAGGAATTTTTATTTGCGAACTCTTTGGTTAGTGATACAAAGGGTGCAACAATTTTTAAAGTCGTAGAAAACTTTTTTCTTGAAAAAGGCATTCCATTGAAAAATATTTTAGCGTGTGCAACAGACAGCGCACAGTCAATGGTTGGCCGATATAAAGGTTTTTTTAGCTCATTTAAAAAGAATTTGTCCAGAAATTTTAACAATTCACTGTTTGATTCATAGACAACATCTTGTTGGCAAAATGATGTCACCAAGCCTTTTTGAATCCTTACAAATTGTTATAAAAGCAGTTAATAAAATAAAGACAAGCTCACTTAAGGATAAGATTTTTCAAAATCTTTATAGGAATAATGAAGAAGAGTTTACCCAGAAGTGAGATGGCTCTCAAAAGGAAATTGTCTCCAAAGATTTTTTGAACTTTATGAGAGCATTCTTGATTTTTTTTCAAAGATAAGGATAAGGAAACATATGACAACATAAGTTTAATTAAAAACGATATTGCTTTTCTGGTCGATATTTTTAGAAAATTGAATGACGATCATCTCAAACTTCAAGGAAAATCTTCAAATCTAATAAAGGCTAAAGGAACTATTGGTGGGTTCAACAGCAAATTAGAGATATTTGCTTCAAGTTTATGCCGTCGTGATTTTCATCAGTTTCCTAATCTTAATTCTATTTCCAAAGAAGGAATGGAAATTGATAATGATGCTGTAAAAGTGTACTTGGATCACATAAATTTATTAAAATCCGAAATGGAACAAAGATTTAAAGACTTAATTGTTATTCAAGTTCCTCAGTGGTGTTTTGATCCTTTCAAGTGTGATGTCGAACAAATTAATTACAAAATTCAAGAAGAAATAATTGGCTTGCAAAATGACATTGAAGCAAAAGCTTTGTTCACTCTGTTAACATATGAAAAATTCTGGATAGAGAGGCAATTTTTATACCCAAATCTTTGTCAAGAAATCAAAATTTTATTTTCTGCCTTTCTTTCCACATACCGTAAATTTCCATGTATAGTGCGCACTTTTTTTAAGCAAAAATTAGGGTAAAATGAGGGTGCGCACTATACATGGGTATAAAAATATAAAATTTTCTCTAAAGTATTAGATTTACCTGTAATAACAAAAAATGTAGTTTTACCGAAAATTTCAAAAGTTATGAATAATCAATAAAAATGTAATCGATAAACAAGTTTTATTGCTTTACATATTTTATTGTTCGTTGATATCATAAGACTCCTCTACATCATCATGAAGAAACATACTCATGAATTCATCCTCTATCATACCCTCCGGTCATCCATCGTGGTAATATAATTCACTTTTCTCATCATCTATAGTGTTTTTAGTGATTTCTTCTTCGCAATCTTCCCATAATATATCATCTTCACTGCCGTCCATAGCGTTAGAGAGGCAGCACTTAAGGAATCCTCGGCGAATTGTTTCTGGTGGTATCTCTTCCCATGCATCACGCACCCAGGTAGCAACAGTAGGAAGGTCTGGCTGTCTTTGTCGACCTGTTGGAGTAAAGGTGTGCTTGTCTTCCATCATCCAAGTATTCCAACGGCGTTGGACCCACTGCTTTAGCGGCTTGTTGCAGACAACATCCATTACTTGTAGTGTACTTGTCATGCCACCTGGAATAATAGCAAGGCCCGTTTTTCTCTCTTCTAATTTTTTTTGACAGATGGCATTGCGTGAAACCGAAAGGCATCAAGAGAGAGAAGACGATTCTCGACCTTTATCTTCTTTGTCCCAAACACTTTCAAGCCAGTCATGTGTAAGTTTCTCATCCATCCAACTTTTTTCTTGAACACGGATATGAATGCGGCTAGGAAACTTGCCTTTTGGTAAAGTCTTCCTTTTGAAAATTATGTATGGAGGAAATTTTCTACCATCAGCAGTACAGCCAACCATGACTGAAAATCTTGACTTTTCATGCCCAGTAGTCTTGATGGTTATTGTTTTACTTCCAATAGGGGCTACAGTTCGAGTGTGAGGGTGATCAAATGTCATATGCGATAAAGGGTAGTTGTGTTTCTTTCGTCGGAGCAGGATGAATCTTTGATAGTTCATTAGCTTCTCTTCATAATCAATTGGTAGTTTCTGAGCTATAGTTGTTCTCTGGAGAATGCTTAGATGATGGCGTTTCATAAAAAGTTTGCACCAGTGCATGGATGCTTTAAAGTTATTGTTCTCAGGTTGCAAGCGCTTGTATACAGTGAGAGCAAACATGCAGATTTCAGATGGACTAATACCCACACCAGCCGCACGTCTATCAGTGACGAAGGCGAGCACTTCTTTATCAAGATTAGGGTATAGGCAATTTTTCCCTCTGTTGGCCTTTTTGTGCTTTGGCATCTGACTGATCTTTACTACCGACTTTCGGAAACCTCTAATCACTGATTCGTTGATGCTGAAGTGACGACCAGCAGCTCGATTTCCATGCTCATCAGCATACTCCATAATTTTAAGTTTTTGGACTGCTGTGTCTTTTCTCAGACATTATAAGAAAATGATGATAATCACACAAACTCACTTATTTACTATTGTAACTGTAAAACTACTTGCCTTTGACTTGAAAGTTTTTGTATTCCTTATAATAAATTGTTGTCACTTGAGTAACTGATGTGTATACTCAAATATATATGCATATTTCAATGCAAAGAATTGATGATGAAAAACACAATGAATATGTTCATAAGAAAGGGACATCAATAATAATTGCAAAGGGTAAGAGAAAATGTAAACACAGAAGAGATAGCACATAGGAAAACAAGGACAAAATCTTATATTCAGTAATATTAATATTTATATTTATAATATTAATTATTATTATTCAGTCAAGTTGCTACAACTTCCGTTAAATTTTTTTAAATGAAATAAAAAGGGTGCGCATTATACATAGTTCTATCCTCTATGTCCTCTATTTTATTTCATAACTGAGAGTGCGCACTATACATGGAAATTTACGGTACTTGGAAACAGGTTTTAATGCTGCGGTATATTTGAAAAATAAACAAAAAAATGAAAAATTTTGAAAAAATTAAGGAAAATATTTATGAAAAATATCTCTCCCCCCCCCCCCCCCCCCATTCCAAAATTTTGAGAATGTGTGCCCCTACAATGATGTACCTACTGAGTTCATTTCATATTTTGAAATTATATATATTGGAATAAATCTAGGTAGGCGAGCTCAGCGAAGAAGTGAGCCTATTTTCGTTATCAACACATGGAAAGTTCGAAATAGTTTTAGCTGATATTCCAAGATCGACAACGTTGTGGAGGAATATCACAACGATATTCGATCGTTGGTCACCTCAATACATTCTAGTTTTTTTGGAAATTATGTGAATTTCTAATTGAACAAATTTTATGGCAAACTAAGATCACTCATTTTAGACGAGGTGATTATTCAAAATAGAAAAAATACTAGGTCATTAATATAAGATTAAAAGATTAGTGACTAATTATAGGAAGGAAGATATGATTTTTTGACGAGTACTGCTAAAATCTTCATTCATTTTGATTTAAAATAGATTTTGTCTATTTTTATGTTTATTAATTCAAATTAGAAAAAGTATATTCGTATGTATTTACAATGTTTTACTTAAAATTTAAATATTATTCCTTTGATAATTTACTTTAAAATGGGATGTGTTCAGATATCGAAATTTGCAATTAAATTGTTGAACAACTTCACAGACTAAGCAAGAAGAGAAATCGTAAGAATTTTTTAGACAAAATAGATCTATAATTATAGCGTTATATGACGATAAATGTTTTCAAATTCAAATAAAATAAAGTTAACAAATTGCTTATTTATTAGAAATTTCTCCTGTTTGACATATAATGTAAAAATGAATATGTTGTTTTATTAAGTTTATTTATTTAATTATCTAGTTTAATAAACAGCAATCCATTTTTACATTCATATCGAAAGGTGGAGAAAATAAGCTTAATAAGTGTAGGTTAATCTTACCTTTCAGGAAGATTTTTACAGTTATATAAATATATATAAAAAAAATTTCAAGACACTTGTTATAATTAATTATATAGGGGATTCTGATACCAATAAAAAAGAATAATGATTTAGTAAATTTATACGCATCGACATTTACTTTTATTAGGCATAGAAGTAAAAAAAATGGAAACTTAAATTTAATTATTTTTTTGATTTTCAAAAAATTTAGATTAAAAAATATAGTTATATCAAAAGGCATTGATTGGAAAAGGATCGGTTCTTTCCAATCTATTACGTTGTTGTAGCAATCAAATGCGCAGCTTTTGCATTTGAATGATTGCAAAAAAAATTTTTGCATTGAATGATCTAAATATAGGACTTGCTAATATAATCAATTTCAATTCAAATTAAAAAATTATCGTGATAGTGACTAAATCTTAACATATTTGAAAGTTATGATAATTTTACCTTATTGAAAATTTTCAGAATTTCTATTCAACTTGAAATGAAAATTGTATTCTTAGGTGATAAGCTAAAGATTTAAACATTTTCCATTTGTAAAGGAGTAATTTCAACTTTACGGTCAAAATCATTTTTGAGGCACCCAATATTAGATCATTACAGCATTTTCCAGTTCATTTGAAGATGGTAGATCTTTAATTTATTTAAGATTAATATTTCTTTCTTAAAATTTTCTTTCCATAACACATTCTTTTTTAAATTTGTAAGTCGTTGTTCTCTCATACTAATCTTCAAAAATTTTATAAAGAGTTTGGTGTTTCCTTTTTCTTAACAAATATTTTATATTCAACATAGTTTAAAAAAAGTAATATAACCAAAATATATAGGATTTTGTTAAAAAGCGCTCAAAATAAGATGCTCTATTTACTCCTGTTGATCAAATTTCTGAATCTTTTTAATAGTCTAGTTTTAATACTTTAAAAACCTTTCAATTCAGTAGAGGACAAGCTGTTATTGAATAAAATTATCCTTTTCGTTAGCATCAATTTTGGATCTTCTTTTTTTTTGTTTTATTCTTTATGCTGATAATATCTTGAATATTCATTGTATTGAAAATATTATGTTTTCAAAGATTGATAAAGTTAATAATTTTAAAAAATCTATTATTGATTAATGGTTTAATAAATGACTTCTTTTGAATGCTACAACTCTGATAAATATTGTCTAATTATGCTCCAGTGATTATTATTAAACCAATTTCTCAAACTGCCTGAAACATTTTTTCCAGGTATTAAATCTTATGATTAACATAACATAACATAATTTTATTAGCTAATAAGGAGGCAAAATAAAACATATAAAAATATTCACATTATTTTTTATAGAAAAGAAAAAAAATTTAACCGTGATGAAGCTCTTTCTCTTTCGAAAAATTATCGACCCTGTTCTTGAAAATATTTAAAGAAGGAGAATTAACAACGAAATCAAACAAAGAATTTCAATAATTTTCCATACGTTGTGAAAAAATCTTTTCAAAAATGACTTTTTGCAATAACACTTTCTAAACTTGTAAGAGGGAAATCTTTGCAATTTTTTGGAGAATTTTGTTGAGACTTTTTACATTGTTCTCAAATTACCATTTGCAATATTGAATACAGTAACCATATAATTTCTTTTGAATCTGTACATCATCGAAGGCAAATTCAATCTTTTTAGTCTTTCTTATATTTCAGATGTACTTTTTCAAAAGTTTGTTACATCGCAGGAATAAAAAAGATAAGCAATGAAGGTTCCATACTTTAAAATCGGTCTAATAAGTGATTTATATTGACGTGGAACTGTGTTGGCAATAAACAAAGCGAAGCATTTGTACACTTTATGAAAAACTTGGAAAGCCTTTCACACCCTCATTAAGATATTTTCTATAAAATCAAGATTAGTTTTGATAATTACTCCAAAATCTTTCTGTGTAATGAAGAATGATTTATAATTTTGTAATCCAATTTGTAGGTGGGTACACTTGCCTAGATTCAGTTTTATTTCTCAACTACTACACCGATGAAAGATGTTAATTAAGTCAATCTGCAAGCTAGCTTTACCAGCAGCATTAGACACGTTGTAAATTTTAATATCATTGGTGAACACTTTTAGTTTGGAGCTAACTATGTTCAAGAGGTCTTTCAGGAAAATATTAAATAACAAGGGACACAGAACAGATCCTTGCGGCAGACCACTTTTAACTGGATTTTCTTAAAAATAACTCCTATTTACAACAATAATTTAGTTTCGCACCTTAGGCATTTATTACACCCAACACTACTAAAATCCCTAGCAACCCTCATTGACATCATTGAAACAACTCTCACCACCGTTGATAACCCTATAACAAACTAATCTGCCTTTCCTTTCTATTTTTAGAATAACATCTGTAACTCCTCCCTATCTCTACCAACATCTGCATCCTCCTTAACCAACTCTCAAGCTTACGCGAGCCTATCAGCACACGCTGGAAAGTGCTTTGAAATCTACCTACCTACCTTAGGCATTTATTTTAACTTTAAAGAAATCGGATAATGACAGAAAGTTTCCTTTTATGCCAAATGATTCTAGCTTATTTATGTGGAATGGAGTTAAAAGCTTTGTGAAAATGAAGGTAAATCGCATCAATTTTATTATTCAGATCAAGTAGATGAACCAACTTGTTTTGAAACTCTAATAGCTTCGTTATAGTAGATTTACCATTCATAAATCCATGCTGATTCAAATTAAAAAACTAAAGACTTTCTATATGGCTCGCAATTTTCTCAACTATAAACGACTCAAAAACCTTACAGAGAATTGGAGTGAGGCTTATAAGTCTATAATTATGACAAAATTTATCATCTTTAGTTTTGAGTATAGGCGGTAGGACTTTTTACCCAAATATGTTCTTTATTTGCTTTCTTTTAAAAAGAAAATAAAAAACTACTTATTAAGTACCTAATAAAATAGTTTTTTACCAAAAGATTCACAAAAGAACTTTTAAGTTGATATATTTGTAAAAATTTATGCGTTGATATACATATTTTATTTCACAATGGAGAAATCTAACTGACGGCCATTTTGGCTATTGCTTTTTCCAGGATTGTAAATTATGTTATTATGTTTTATATTTTGTGAATATATATATATATATCATTATAAATATATATATATATATGCACTTCACACTTCAATAACCTTCCGTAAAAATTTTTTTTTGAATACATTTTTTTTCTCTCTCTCTCTCTTATTTACAAATAAGAACTTGAAATTAAAAATAATATTAAATAAATGCTTAAAATAAAAAGATACACAGATATTTAAGTTTGAACGAGAGCTGGTTAATAGAGTATTGTTATATATTTTTATGTCACTTATTTTCTTGCCAAATTATTTTGTGTTATCAAACTTACTATTATAAAATAATTATATTATTATTTATAAATAATTATTATATTTTAAGTTATTATTATAATATAAACAATTTTAATTAAAAAAAAATAGATTAATTTTTTATAATTTTAACTGGAACATGAATCCCACGTGACTTGAAATTATCTAAGTAATCCAGAAGGAAAATGTGTATTACTCAGTAGCCTTGGATGAATCGACAGATTCAGCAGAAGTATTGTATTAAGAATGAAGGATTTATTGCGCATCTTAAAAGAGAAACCAAAGATCCAAATGAACTGATTTCTTTTCATTGTATTTAACATCAACAAAATCTTTGTGCAAAAGCTGTCATTTTAAATGATACTTTGCAAAAGGTTATAAGTATTGTTCACTATATTCGAGCAAATGCCACGAAGCATCGTCAATTTCGAAATATGCTGATGATGAATGACAAAGTAACTAGTGTAGATTTGCCTTACCACTCAAAAGTACGCTGGTTGTCATAAGGGAAATTATTGGTCAAAATTTTGTCTTTACGAAGGCAAATAATTGACTTTTTCAAAGAAAGTGACAAACGTGAATTATCAGATCCAAATTTTTACAGATATGTAGCTTTTTAAAATCAAAACTTTAAGAAGAACACATTCCCCAGTTTACGAAGGTAATGAGTGAAAATGAAGATATCTATGAATCTTTTAAAGAATACAGTCAATCTCTGTTTGACAACAGGGAAGATCCTATTGAAATTTGGAAAAAGGCGGTAGAATATCCTCGTTTTCATCGACATGCACGCCGTCTGATTTCCTGCTTTTCTAAAACATACTGTTGTGGATCCACATTCTTGTACTTGACGGAAATAAAGAATTCGCTGAGAACACAGTTGACAGATGAGCATTTGGAGGACCAATTAAAACTAAGAACCACTATATTGGAGCCTGGTATCAAAATGATTTCTCAAAAAAAGCAAACTCAAAGAAGTCATTAATTTGTATAAAAAGGACCTACTTACCTAAATGAAATATTTGAAAACTTCATATTCTCGATGTTTATACGTCCAGTGGCGGATTCAAGGGGGGCGCACCCGGCGCGCGCCCCCCTTAAAATTATCAAAGTAAGTTGAAAAATAACTGGCAAAGTTATTTAGTTTGGTGTAACTTTGAAATTTTTTAATTTCAAATATAATGTTTGTTGTGTTTGAATGATGGAGTTAATGAATACTTTCTTTATATTTTTTTACTATTCTCTTTAAAATGTTTTGGAAATTGCACTCTTGAAAAAGTTTTTTGTTAATTTAAAAAAACTGTATAAAAATTTTTTAAATATAATTTCCTCTAGTTGTTTTATGGCCTGTTTATTTGCAAATCTTAAAATTCATTTTACGACCACTCTTCAAATTTGACTTAAAGTGTTTGAAATACATAAACTTATTATATTGAGTAAACGTAGTAAGTTATAATTATTATTTTGTATTAACAATTTTGGATCATTCTGATTAATATTTTTAGATTTTTGTTTGATCAAAATTTTTTTTGATTAATTACTATATAAACAAGTAACTATTCCTGAATTCGTTTTTTGATAATGAACAAAAGAAAAATATCAGATTACTTCAAATCAAGAAACACAGAAGATGGCAAGAAAAAGTTTTTTTTCACTTAAAAATTTTTTTTAGATATATGTTTACTTTTTATTTAAGACTTTCAAGTGATAATGCCAAACGTATTCAAATAACCTCAGACAAACTTGTTACTAAAGAAACTTAAAGTGAAAACAAGGAAAGCTGGCCCTAGTAGTCAAATCATGGATACTGATGATTTGCCTACAACATTTCTTGTTGAACATACTCAAAACAATATTTCTACTGAGAGACAGGAAGCACTTGAAAATAACTTGCCAGACATTAGTCTTTTTGATCATAAAGCTTACGATCAGATGAAGTTTTACTTTATTGAGAAGCGCTTTCCAGAACCAACTTTCAAGTTTCCCTCAAAACTATACAAGGATAAAAGAAAAGCGACTGGCGAAATGAAACGGCATTGTCAAAGAGAGTGGTTCAACATTTTTAAGTTTATTGGTTATTCTAAATTAAAAGACGGCATTTTTTGTATTGCATGCCGTTTTTTCCGAACAATTCACATCGATCTGGAAAAAAGTTCATAACGGAAGTGTATAATAATTGGAAAGATGCAAAAGAAGATATAAAAACTCATAGTGTAACTGAATATCACTTGTCATTAATGTTTAGAATGAAAACTTTCGTCGAAACATACCAAAATCTTTCTAAGCGTGTTGATGCCTCACTAAACGTATGCTCTGCTGAAAGGATAGATTGGAATCGAAAAATTCTTAAGTCTATTACAAAATCATTGATATTTTGTGGCCGACGCGGAATTGCCTTACGAGGCCACAGAGATGACGACACAATAAATTGCACTGACTACAACCATGTTAATTTTAAGGAACTTTTAAATTTTAGAATAGACTCTGGGGATTACATTTTAGCAGATCATTTTAAAAATTCTAACTTGTCAAAATGAACTATTGGGTTGCATTAAAAGATATATACAGAGTGAAATTGTTAGAGAATTATATGAACAGCCATTTGGACCATACTTCGGACTACAATGTGATGAGGTAAATGATGTAAGCAATTGGGAACAACTAGGAATTGCTTTACGCTATACACGTGATAATAAACCTATCGAAAGGTTGTTTGAATTTGTACAATGGGAAAGCACGAGGGGGCTGGACATTTGTGAAAATGTTATTAAATCACTTTCTACTGCTGGAATAGATGTAGGATTCTGTCGTTCCCAAACAGTGGATGGGGCAGCAAACATGTCAGGAAAGTACAATGGTTTTGCTGCAAAATTTCTAGAAATATCTCCGAAAGCAACATATCATTACTGCAGTAACCACGATTTAAATCTCGTTCTCTGCAAGAGTAGTCAGGTGCGAGAAATTCATCTAATGTTAGACGTACTAAAACAACTCGGAATTTTTTTTCATATCTCCCCAAAGAGATGTAGGCGTCTTGAACAATCTGTAAATACCATCAACAAAGAAAGGACAACAAAAAGTGTTATTACAAAGTCAAAAATGAAGATATTTTGTGAAACACGATGGGTAGAAAAAATAACAACACTGCAGGATTTTGAAGATCTTTATGAAGCTTTACTTGCATGTTTGGATGCAATTGGCTCTTATGAATGCGGATGGGCTGGCAAGGCCGTAACAGAGGCATATGGGCTAATGAAGCGCATAACAGATTGCACATTTATCATCAGTTTCCAAACAGTGTTATATATTTTTGGATACTTCATGGGACTCAGCAACAAACTGCAGGGAACTGAAATGGACGTAATTCAAGCTTACAACATGGTGGAACTGATTAGGGAAACTCTCAAATCTGCAAGAACCAATGAAGCTGAATATGATATCATATATTCAAATTCAGAAAAAATGATAAACTTAGCTGGCATTTCAATGACAATTCCTAGAAGATGCAGTAAGCAAACACTTAGAAATAATATTGAAGCTGTAGATGCAAAGGAGTATTTCAAACGAGCAGTTTTCATACCATTTGTGGATAGTGTTGTACAACAAATGGATATCAGATTTAGTACACTTGCTAAAGCAGCTCTTCGTGGTTTTTACTTGCTACCAAGCAATCTTTGCAAAATTACAGAGGAAACAGTTTCTAATTGATTTTCACAATATCGACTTACCATCCTCTTCTACATTTTCTCAAGAACTAGAGCTTTGGAAGAAGTTATGGCTTAGCCAAGAAGACACTCCAACCACTTTAGTTTCCACGCTATCAGACATAAGAACCTGTCCAAATCTATTTCCGAACTTTACTAAAGTTTTACATTTTTTACAACTAACAGCAGTTTCTTCAAGTGGAGTTGAACGTGGAAACTCCTCTCTAAAACATATTAAAGAAGCATCCAGGAGTTCTATGACGGAAGAAAGATTAAATGCGCTTCTTCTTCTTTATGTATCCCGGGACATCAACATTGATGTTGATGCAGTCTTTGAAATGTATGCCAGACAACAACCACGAAGAATGCTTCTCATCAATCCCTTGGCAGAGAAATAACTAAACATACGATTTAGTTTTTGAGGGATTTTTGTAATAAATTTAATTTCAATACCTCTTTCTTTTTTTAGTTATTTACCTGTTTTATACTTGTGCACGTTTTGCGCCCCTCCTATTTACATTTCTTGAATCCGCGCCTGTACATCTGTCTTTTTTTTATAAGAATATTATTAATTAATACTTGTATAAAATAAAATCTTAATTTTAATAATCTAATAAAAGAACTTGTATAAGTTCTTTTATTAGATTATTATTATTAAATGTTGTACGAGGGGATAAAATAACTGAAAAAAAATAGTAATTTGTTCAGTGCGGCCTCTATGAGGGACGATGAATTGTAAGGTGGCCTTCATGCACAAAAAGGTTCCCCACCTCTCGCTTAGGGCCTTACTTTTTGAGGGGCCTCATATTTAAACATATTCCAAAATATTATTACATTATACAAAAATCAACTATAAATATGCACTTTTATTTTTTTGTTTAAAACAAACTATCTTTTTTGCTTCTGAATGCAAATATTCCATTTCAAATATATGACCTCAATGATATTTAATCACTAAAAATTGAATATTGTTTTTTGCCTTATAAACTATTAGACAAATTGAGTAATAAAATGTCCAATTCTGCTTAGCTTCGAGTGATCTTGATTTTTATAATGGGAGGTCTTTAATATAGCTTATATATTTTAAGTTTAATTTAGTAACTCTATTATTTTTTTATAGTAATAACTATCTTAAGGATTATAGACATAAGTATCTCTTTTTATTATTACATATCGTTTAGTTTTTTCTAGTTTAAAATTTATTGTAATAATAAATTTTTTTTAATTTTTTACTTTTTTTGTTAAAAGTATTGCCATAATTGATTTGCAAGTTGTATCATTTTTAGGTTCTGGCTTAATTATAAAAATATATGTCGTCTCAACAAATTCTTATAATAAACAAATATATTTGTAAAAAAAAAATTTTTTTTTTGCCTTTTTCATTTGGTTAATTTTTTTAAACTCAATTCGTTAAAAACTATTTAATAATGAATACAATTTTTCTTTAAAACAATAAATTTGTTTAAATTTATATTTTAACAGGTAAATAAATATTAGATATCTTTAGGAAAAATTGCTCTTAAATTAATGTTTTGAAGTGAGGCATAGAAGCCATCATGAAAAGAGTTTTTGAAAGTGGATTTCAAAAAAGAAAACGAAAACAAATTTTGGAGAAACAAGAAAAAACACTTCCAAAACTCGATAAATATTTATTCTCAAATGCAGATGTTTCAAAATATACCTGGTGAATTTCGTCAACAAAAGACCTGAAGAATCTGTTGATTGTTATGTTGAAAACAACGAGTTCGAAGTTGAGAAAACAACTGGTTCTAGAACTGAAGAAAATAAAAGCCCTACTGATTCGGCCGATTTTTCTAATCGAAATATCGTCTCTAGGGCTAATGATTTTGGTCAATATAGTTCTTTCAGTGAAGCAGATTTGGATTATTGGATAGCAAAAAGGCCTTCAGAGTGCCAGCATTGGGATAGTTCATTTGAAAATCAAACTAGATACTTTTCAAGAAGCATATTTCATTGCCGAAAAGTTTATGGAGAAAAATATGATCGTGAGTGACTTGTATACTCTCCAACAACTGGTTCCGTATGTTGCTTTGTTTGTAGTCTTTTCAAGCATTCTACATGACTGGCAAAATATTGGTTTAATCAAAACTCACAAAAATTCTGACACCCATAGATCATCTCTACTCATATACTTATCGAGAAAAAAGGGTTCTACAATCGAATCAAAATTAAGCAAAAATATAAGAGAAGAGCTTATTAGCTTTTAGAGGAAGTAATGAAACTTTTGGATCATCGAATCTTGGTATTTTAGAATTAATAGCTAAGTTCGACGCGTTTCTTGCTAGTCACGTAACCAAATACAAGAGCGAAGGAAAAGTGACTGCTTCATATTTGTCTAAAACAAATGTAATGAAATAATTATTCAAATGGCTTATAAGATAAGAAAGTTTATTTTAGATGAATTGAAAAAAAGCTACTATTTTAGTCTTTCAGTTGATTCCACACCAGATTTGTCTCACACAGATCAATTAACCATAATAGCTAGATATGTATCCCCGGTTAATGGTTTACCAGTTGAAAGATTTTTATCTTTTCTGAAATTATATAATCACAGTGGTGAAAGCCTGGCAGATATCGAGGTAAAATTTTTTACTGAAGAATGTAAAATTGATTTTCAAAAATGCAGAGAACAAACGTATGATAATGCAGCAAACATGTCAGGTAAATATAAAGACACGCAGCAAAAAAATCTAGAAATCAACAAGCACGCTGTATATATTCCTTGTGTTGGCCATTTTTTGAATCTTGTAGGTCCATTTGCTGTTTAGATGCGGTGAGTTTTTTCAACATCGTACAAGAATTATACGTTTTTTTTCATCATCTAGAAAAGGATGGAATGTTATGTATAATTTTTTAAAAACAAAATCCAATGTTCCGAAAGTTCTCTCTGACACTAGATGGTTTGCGAATGCAAAGTCGGTATCCGCCATAGATGAACATTATCATTCACTCATTAAGACCCTGAATTATTTCTATGACAATGATAATGAGAACGGAGACACAAGAATTTTCAAACTTCAAGATCCACACATCACCCTCTCCACATGCAAGAACTTATATTCATCACTTGCAGTTCGTGAAGAGTACACGTGAAGAACTTAACAAATTTGAAAAAAAAGAAAAGTCTAAACTGCCTGACGTTGATTATTTTTGTTATCTTTAAAAATCTTTTTAATTTTTGTTTATCTTCAAATGATGGAAATGCTTCCGATGCAGATGACGAACTGCTTCCAAGAGAAAAATTCAGAGTGAAATCTTTCATTCCAATTCTCGATGCTCTTTCAACAAATTTGACAAAAGGGCTGAAATTTTAATGATATTGCTAACAAATTTTTCTTCCTTATCGCCTTCCAGAATTCAGATGAACAACTGTATAACGACGTAAAAAATATTGTTGAAGAATGCCCTAGCGATGTTGATATGAATCTTTTGAGCGAATTGAAGCATTTTCATATTTACGTCCAGAAAAAAATTAAAAAAATTTCACTCATGAATCATTGTATCAAATAATATAGACAGACAAAATTCAGCAAGTTTTTCCAAATTTAGATGGCATTTTGCGAATTTTCTTATGCTTGATGATCACTAATTGTTCTGGAGAAAGATCTTTTTCACAAATGAAAAGAATAAAAAGTGAGCTTTCAACAAATATGTCCCAAGATAGATTTTCAGCTTTAAGTTTATGGTGTATAGAAAGTGATTTGTTACGCTTAATATCTTCCGATGAACTAATTGCTGAAAGAAAAATAGGTAAAAGAAAGTTTTGAATTATTCATTTTTTGGTGTTACTTTTTGATTTTATCAAGATTTGAATTTTATATAATAAATTCGGCACTGTTTTTTTTTATTTGTGAAAAGGGGCCTAAAATTTTTTTTTCAGCTTAGGGCCTCAGTGAGTTTTAATCCGACCCTGTATAAAGTTTTGAGAAATAAAGTAAAAGAAACACAAATTATAAAGTTTCTTTTGAGTTTCTGATCCCACAGGAAGATGGTCTTCATTAGGTGGGCATCGAGAAAACTGGAGCCTTGGAGGAAAGTTGAAGGTATTCATGAGAAAGAAGAGAAGATTAAGAAAAGATACGTAAAAGAAGAGACTAAAGAAAATTGTTCAAAATATTAAACAAGTTCATATAGAAGCACTTATTATATCATTACAATGAAAACTAGAGTTTTAACTTTTTTATCCGGTTCTTAAGCACCACCATTTTTAAAATCATGCAAAATTTGTCCAAAATGATGCTTCCCTCAGATACGTGTAATCATCTGCTAGATTTTCCACGTAGAACAAATCCCTGTATTTCATTAGTTTAGTTTAAAATATTCTTTCAATTTTTCAGCTGTGTTCCTTTCATTCTTGAAATAAATTGCATGCATGTTTGTATTTTTTCAATGTTACCACTTCTGCAAAAAAGTATCATAAGAATTTTTTGTCTACAACGCGGAAAAATCATTTTTGATAAATATAAAATTTCATAAGGTCATTTTGTAATCCAAAATTTTAGCAATATATTTAATTTATATTAGAATAGGATAATGAGGAATAATGTATCATAAAAAAAACTATGTGAATTCATTGAATTTTGAGATGCAAATTTTTTAGTGGCGCGTATATTACCCTCAAATTTAAAAATATTTCAATATATTACTCCAATTAATATTAAGTTTAATTTGTCCAGCATTTAAAAATGGCATAGAACATTAAACTCTTCCAGAGTAGCAGAACTGTTCTGAATAACGGAGTGAAAACAGGAAAAAATGGAGGCGTATTGATAAAGTATTTATTTCATCAAATAAATGTATGTGTATATCAATAATAAAAATACTATTAATATCTACTATTCAAGTTAAAAAAAATGGAATGTGTGTAAAATGGACAAAATACTAAATTAAAAGTAGTTGAGGTAGAGAATGCGAAACAGCGAAAATACGGCATGGTAGCGTAGAGTTGACAATTTTATGTACATCTTTTGCGCGAAAATGGTGAATGTCGGTGAAGAGAAGTTAAATACTTGTTATAGATGAAAAGTAAGGGAGAGGATGGCGAGTGAAGATAGGATCGGTTTAAGGAGAGAGGCGCTTATTGAGATAGGAGTCGCGGTATTTGAGAGCTAGAGCGAGCAGATGGCTCAG
>JAUIRK010000930.1:0-19424 GCA_030549495.1 Nectonema munidae
TTTATTTTCGTAATCCTAAACCACTTCAGCCTCTACATTTTTAAAAATAATTTTTCGTGTATTTACTTTCGGTTATTTTTATTTTATATAAGATTACAAGTTATGAAAATTTTGTTTTTCATTTTCCTTGAAGGAAATAATTTTTAAAATAACCTTATTGTTCTCATAAATTAAAACTATTGAAATAATTTTTTGAAAATATTTTAATACAAAATTTTCATGAAAGAGCGTCAGCGCCTCCTTTTTCGCAACCTAATTTCATCACGATGGTATTACACATGGTAATGAATACTAAATTCTACTGTGGTTAAAATGGTTATATATTTAGTTAATTCGACACTCACTTTTATATATTTTAAGCCCAATAGATAAAATAATTTTCTTTCTTGATATAAAAATGAGTTTATCAATCTCATAAATGGGGATGGGACCAAATTTCTACTCATAGCAACCTGAGATCATGTTCGCTAAAAGCTCATAAAATTAAAATTTTTTATCTTTCAAGAAATTTTCCAATATTAACCCTATAGATGGGTTAAATATTAATATATTTAATAATAAATAATTAATTCACCATTAAAATTTTTATAAAAATTGTAAAATTACATGGTGAAAAATATTACTGGCTGCTAATCTAACTAAACCGAGCACTTTTTGCTTGATTCTTGTTTTTATTTTATCCTTCCCTTAGTTTACTAATTAAAAAGGAGCTTTGAACTATAAATCTCAATCGGACCTCTACTGTTTTGCTTACAAAAGTATCCAGTCAAAATCTCCCTAATCCCCCAAAATTAAGGCATTAGTAACTTTAGTTTTAGGGGATTTTGGTTAAGGAGATTTAAGTTTTTGGGGATTTTGACTAGGCGCTTACAAATACACTCTTAGCTTGTAGTCTACTTCATTTTCCTATACTTTATATGGTATCTAATTTTGCTCTTAATCCTAAACTGATCCAATCTTGGTAGCTCTACTTTGATCAGAAATTCATTTTGTTAATATTATCATAATTAATTAATTATTATTAATTATAGGGTTTCAAAAAAGGTTTACATAACGCATATACACTAATTTAAAAAAATTCAAAATTATTGGGAAGGATGTGGCGAATTGGCTTTTCGCGCCCCTCCACCTTGTATTTGCTCCCCTGGCCTACATCTATACGTATGTGCATATTACATTTGTAAATGTTCTATTTAATTAATTAAGTTCACGTTGTATTTGCAAGACTCATAAGAACTAATTCAAAAGTCGAATTGATTGCATCTGAAATTCATATATATTATTTACAAATTTGTTTTTATAGTTTGTAAACTACTTAGATTTCAAATAGCGATATAATAACCAAATTTCCCTGATATTCTATGTAAGAATTTATACTTTTATATGTACATGTTATCATTGCTTTGTATATCTATTAGGGTGGTCCTTATTTTTAAAAAATTATTTTGTTTCACTCTTAACTTTTTAAATGGCGCCTTTTAACAAATAAATAAGATATTTAAATTTTGAAACAAAAAACTTAACGTTTTCAGGTAGCTCAAAGCTTTTTAAAATTAATACAGGTAATATTAACAAAATTTTTAAATAATTTTAATTTTTCAGATTTTAATTTTAAGAATAATTTTAATTTTTCAGATTTAAATTTTGTTTAGATTTTAAGTTTGTATAATTATGCCAAAAACAAGATTGAAAACAAAAGTTTACTTAATCAAAACTACAATTTCCTCTTTACACGGTTCAAAGTTACCTTCTACAAAATGGCTATTGGGTTATTTCTTCATTATCATCTTGATCTCAATCAAACTATTCGTAATTCATTGCATCAAACTATTAAAGCAATTTTATTATTCTGGGAGAAAGCTTGCATTCCAACAAAAGATTTTCAAAATTGTCAAAATAAATTAGAAAATATATTTCAAAAGTGGAAACTTCTTAAAAAAAATAAAAATAGAAAAACTTTAACACAACAAAAAAATGAAAATGCATTTATTGAAATTTTAGATGATCTTTTTGATTTAAGTCATTCAAATGCAATGAATTTAATAAACTTGGAAGATAGAGAGTTTTTAAGACTTCAACAGGAAAAAGAAGAAAAGGTTCAATGATAGGAGTTGACAAGAAGTAAAGAAAAGAAAAAACTTGAAAATATTCAGAAGAATGAAATTAGAAAAATTAAAATGAATAAAGAATGTGAAATATATAAAAAGAAAACTTTATTAGAAAGTGATATACTTTTTTCAGATCAAAGTGATAATGATAATGAAAAAAATGATTGTTCTTTAGCTATAAAGTTAAAAAGAGGAAGAAAGTGCTTTCTAACTCCAGATTTATCAGTAGCATTAGATAGAGCAAAAATATCAGATAGAAATGCATCATTAATAGTAGCTGAAACATTATCTAGTTGTGGGAAAAATCTTGAAAATATAGCAATCAATCGTTCAACAATTAGAAGAAAAAGGATAGTTCATCGTGCTACTTGCTCTAAAAAAATAATAACAAATTTTTTTCCTCGTGTTCCTTTGGTGGTACATTGGGATAGCAAATTTTTAACTGACATTTCAAGAACAGAAAAAATCGATAGAATCCCAATTCTTGTTTCTGGTATTGAAATTTTAAAATTGTTAACTGTTTCTAAAATAAAATCAGCAACAGGAAAAAAATCAAGCTATGGCCATAGTTGATACAATTAAAGACTGGAAACTTGAAGATAACTTAAAAGGCATGTGCTTTGATACAACAAGCTCTAATACAGGATTATACAATGGTGCTTGTGTGTTAGTTGAAGAACTGCTTGGCAAAAAATTATTATGGTTTGCATGTAGACATCATATAATGGAATTAATAATCAGTGCCGCTTTTCAGTCTTGTTTTGGCTCAACATCGTCAAATATTGTTTTATTGTTTAAGCGTTTTCAAGAATTTTGGAGAAATATTAACATCCGTAAATATGAAAGTGGAATGCAAAATAAAAACGTAAAGCCATACATTAAAAATTTTCGAGAAGAAATACTGACGTTTTCAAGAATGTGCTTAAATCAAAATCAATCGAGAGATGATTATAAAGAATTTTTAGAGCTAGTTATTTTATTTTAGAAGGCAATGAAGAAAAAAATATAACATTCAAAAAACCAGGTGCAATGCATCATGCTCGTTGGATGTCTAAAGTACTGTATTAATTTAAAATCTGGATGTTTAGAGCTCAATTTAAACTTACTTGCTTTGAAGAAAATGCATTACGCCAAATTTGTATTTTTGTTGTTAGAGTTTATGTAAAAGCATGGTTTACTGCACCTTTAGCTTCTAGTGCTCCCTTAAATGATATTCAGTTGCTCAACTCTCTGTTAGAATATAAAAGTATTAATATAGCCATTTCAAAATGCACATCAGAAAAGTTAGCTAGACATTTATGGTATATTTCTGAACCCGATTGCGCTTTAGCTTTTTTTGATGAAAATGTTAATTTTATAACAAAAAGGAAAATGATATTGGCAATGAAAGAAAAACCACATTTTTGAAAAGACAGAAGACTAAAGATTGACCTTAAGTCTTTTCAGAAGAAAAAATTAGAAGACTTTGTTTCTCAAAAATCTATGGAATTTTTATACAAATGAATATACCAACTTCTTTTTTGGAAATTGATCCCAAAATTTGGAATCTGCAACCAAATTATCAAAATGTGATGAAAACAATAAATTCTATAAAAGTAGTGAACGACCATGCTGAAAGAGGAGTTGCTCTAATTCAAGAATACAGTGGTTACCTTACACGATCCGAAGAACAACTACAATTCTTATTACAAGTTATAGAAAATCATCGACAAAAATATCCAAATAGCACAAAATCTACATTAGTTGCAAAACAAGCCTTTTAAAAATGGTTTTAAATAAATTTTAATTAAATTTTATGGTTTATAGTATATTTTTATAAATTTTTTCTAAAGTTAGGTTTTAAGTGCTCAAGAGACTATATGCATAATCTTTAAGACTGTTGAGCTACCTTTAAATCAAAATTAATTTCTTAATATCACTGTTCTATTTATTCAAAATATAAAAAGGAATATTTTTGTTACCTAAGACATGAAAAAAAACAAAATATTTTTTTTGTATTAAATAAGGACCACCCTAATATCTATATTATTATTTTTTTGAGTTTGAAGCAATCTCAAGATGTTATCTCAAAACTTCATAACTAAATCTAAATTTCAAAGGTTTTGTATCTTCTAAAATGTATATTTATATAAATCAATTTTATTTTTATTGTCATTAAAATTTTTTCATAATTCAATAAAATTTATAAAGAACTTCTATAATATCTCATCTATTTTACTTTTAGTCTCAATTTTTTTTTATATTCTACTGAAGAATATAAAAATTCTTTAAATCTTACGACTTGAAAATTGAAATATTGAGCAAATAATGAAAATTTATCAGAGAATAGTGGTTCTCATTTCATTACCACATTAAAATTAAATAAAAAAATAGAGAAATTATGGAAAAACAATTTTATTAAAGAAACAATTTATATGCTTTTTTGAACTAATCATTGAGATGAATCGGATGAACTGAAAGAAATCTTTATTTGACTTGTCAATCCTAGAAAAATTAATATAAATAATTATAATAGATCGTGTTAAATAACTCTAATGACTAGAGCGGATGTGTTTCACCACAACATTAAAAACTATGGTATAAAATTATTTAAATTTTTTTTTTGACTTTTTTTTTAATCGTTAGGGTATCTTTTGGAACCGGTCATGGAATTTGAATCAACTTCTCAAATCAAAAGTTAATGCTTTTTCAACCAATTTCTATTATTATCTATAGTTAACAAATAATTTAGTGTCTATCTTGGACACACTAGTAAAAATATGAATAGTTTACTTAAACTTTATAGCAAATATTGATCAAAATTTTAACTGATGTTAAATTTGTTATAAAAAGATCAAATCAAACATCAAATAATATATATTTTTTAAAACAAATCGATTCTGTAATTCATTTCTCGGCAGTGTTATTTTAAAACAAATAAAATTAATAACTTCGTAATTAGACAGTAAATAAATCATGATAATTGAAAATTCTACATTCTATTGTAATTGTATAAAAAATTATCAAACACCATATAAACCCACAGATCAAGCTAAAAATCTCGTTAATGCCTCACGCCTACCTAAAAATTTTTATTTTATAAAAATATTTGTACATAATTCTTTTACTGAATAAATAATGTGAATTCAATTTAGATGAGGAAGATATAAATGAAAAGTTTAAAAATTCAGTTCGTTTTATTTGCTAATACCTGAACTTCTTTAACAGGTAGAAATAGCATGGTGTATAATCGCAATTGAACGCTATTTTACGCGTAAAATTGTTACGTTCATATTTTAGCCTTACCGGTAAAAATGTCGATAAATTTGCGGCTGAGGCGTGAAAATTATCTTTGGGAATATTCATGCACATTTTGAAAAAATATAGATTTATTTATATATTAAATCTTACTTTTTTGGGGATTTTTCGTTTGCCAGGTTTGCTTGCAATTTTTGTTAACTTTTTTCCAATGAATTTTCTATCTGTCGATATAATTACTTGTTTATCCAATAAATTATTTCTAGAAATTAGTTTTTTTCTATTTCTCGAACTTCGTAATCTCCTTTATCGTATAATGAAACCTTTATCATACTTTCTTGAAAAATAACTTGTTCATGTATATCTGAGATTTTTAAGGAAGTGTTTTTGATTTCCAGTCACAATTATATTTAAAAATTTTGTTATACGATTCAGCTGCATTGTTCATCCAATTAATTGGTAACAGTGTATGATCAATTCTAGGTATAAAAACATGCGTTTTTATTGTAGGCAAAATTTTTTTTGTTAAATATGTACCAGCTAAATATCCAAATTTTGAAATAATAACCTTTTCTTTTTGACCAAAAATTAGATTACTGAGTTGATTAATTTCTTTTTCCTTCATGCGACATTTACATTTGTCTTTTTATATTATCTTTTAAATTGCGAAAGCAAAAATAAATATTCGAATTTGGAAAGTTAAACTTTATAGCTTTGGCTAAGGCTGCTTCTTGATCCATACCAAAATTAATCTTAGCATAATTGAGATGATTTATTAAAGGACAGTAAGATGAGAAAAAAAGATGAATATGTTAGAAAAGAAGCATTGAAGTGTAAAAGAATCGGACGCAGAAATATTGGATGGGTACCTTGAGATTTTCTAATATATTTATCTTTGAAAACAGTACATGTAACAAAGCATTTCCCAAGATTAAAGGTTCTGTCCACGCATAAAATATTAACTGGAGAATTTGTCTCAAAAATAAAACCTTTTAAATGCTTAATTTGGTTTTCCGTATAACAAATCATTGTTTGACTCTCACATGCTTGGTGGTTGACTGATTTAGGAAACTTTGTACTTGTAGATAGCATCGAAAACAATATTTGAATTTCATCAGCTATTGAATTCGAATTGTTTTCCCAGTGACTTGATTTTTTTACTTTCTGTTTCAAATTATATATATATCTCCTATCTCGAGGAATATGTTCTTCATTTTTTAAGGCATTCATAAAATTATTTATAGCCTTACTGATAGCTTTAATTTTTTCCATATATATTCTTTTGTATTTTCAGATGTTCTTATATAATTTCGATGATTTAATTTGGAATTTAAATTCGCACTTTGCACATTTTCAGGATAATCACCCAAATATTTAAACAAAAAATATTTTTCAAAGCATCTTTTTCTTGCAAAGTTTTTAAAGTAGGTGACACGTCGCCTAAAACTTAGGAATCTTTTCAATTTACTATAATATCTACTGAAAATAATTATTTTTTCTTGAGTTGGCTGTTCATTGAGCTTTATAAAGTTATTTTAACCATTTTACCAAATATACCTTACGAATTTTTAATGATAAAATTTTTTAAACTTTTTCAGCTTCACTTAAATAATGATCACGCGATGAGCTATTTAGCCAAGCTCCTAAGTCATCTCGGAAATTATTTTTGTTTGACAAGATTTTTCTGACAAAAAAATAAGTGTTAAATTTTTTACCATCTGCTACTCTATCATACACAACATATCTATATTGTCAAAAACTGATAAAATTTCTGAAAAATTCATAAACTTATTGTATATTCTGTTTTTAGAAATATTTTCTTTTCTATGTTCATCTTGATAATTTTCAAATATAATATGCATTAATTTCAATTCATCATATACAAATTTTATTGAAGAACTACTTGATTCAAGTAAGTTGGTTTGATACAAATTATTAAATAAATTTGATATCAAAGGTACAAAGTGATTGGGATACCAAAACTCAGAGTTCTTAATAAAAGAAGAGGACCATGATGTCATCGCGCAGGAAGAGATTTTCTCTTAAAAAATATTTCATTAATTAAAATGTCTTTGAAACTTGCCATTAGAGCTAAAAATTGACTAAAATGGAAGCTTCCTTTATTAGAGCTACATGACTGGCAGACATATCCAAATTGTGAGAAAAGATCGAAATCAACAAAGTTTAGTTTCAAACATGAAAAATGGAAATATCTGTTGCATTCCAAACAATGTGTGAAAAATGTTCCATTATTCTTACTACATATTGTACAATATTTGCTTGCATTCCTTAATAAAATGATGAAATAAGTAAAGAAAATAAATATTATTTATGTATATGAAAAAATCTTCCCGAAACCCCAAGGTTAAACTAAAAGGAGTCAAAACAGTTTTGAAAGGATGATATTGTACAACATTTTTGATTAATTATACTATTTTTTTAAGGAATTGAAATTGCCCAATAGAACAATTAAAGACTTTCAGATTATACAGATTTTTTAACGCGAAAAAGTTAAAATAAAAAAAAACACCAAAATTTAGTATATTTCAACAATTAAAAAATAAAAGTTTTTATATCCTTTCATAAAAAAATTTCTAAAATAAATTTTAGTTTTAGAGTAAAATTTAATCGAAAATATTAAAATTCGGATTTTTGAGGACCGAAATTTTTTGGAAAAATTATTATTATTACATTAAGCAGAAGTTAAGTTTTTAGCTTAAGTTTTTAATTAAGATTTGATTAGAAGCAAGGAATTTCTTTGCACTCCATAGAGAGACAGTTTATCAAATAAAATTTGGTGTGAAAGATTATCAAAAGCTTTACTAAAATCTAAGAACAGTGAAAGCATTCCTTCATTCGACTCAAGAGTTATCTCAGAGTTATCTATATAATGTGTAAGTAGTGACTGGGTGTTGTAATTCTTACGAAAACCGAACTGAAGAGGATAAAATAGATTATTAGAATTAAAGTATGATTGCAATTGAATATTAAGTAGCTTTTCAAAAATTTTAGACAGAACCGGAATAATTGATATCGGGCGATAGTTATTGTCTTCTCTGGCGCCTTTTTTAAAAACAGGATGTACTGTACTGAGTTTAAAATCGTGCGGAAAAACACAATACTTTAAACAAATATTATATCCCAATCTTAAAAATGGATAAATAACATTAAGTATAGGCTTGATATGGGAAATAGAAAGCCCATAAGAATCATTACAATTACTTTTATCACATTCCTTGACAGCTAGAATAACATCACTATAAGAAAATTTTTTAAATTCAAATTTAGTGTGAACTTGTGCTATGTATTTGGTAGAGTTTTTTTCCGGTTGAGAGGAGGGTAACTTCATACTAAACTTATCATTGAAAATTGAACAAAAAGTTTGTTCATCTTCAATTAACTCCCCACGAAAATTCAAATTTATGTTTGTTGATTTATTAATATTTAATTTATTTTTTACTTCTCGCCAAATAACTTCTGCGTTCGTTTGATTCATTAATAAATTATGTACAAATTTATTTTTTTGTGTTGTACATTTATACTTTATACTATTCCTAAGCAAATTATATTTCAATTTTAGCTCAGAATATGAGTTTTTTAACCTCCTATACACATTATTTCTTCCTTTAATTAAATCCAAAATTTCCTTGTTCAACCATGATTTAATTGGATTATAATAAAAGTTAGAATTTCTTTTAAACTTAATATAACGTGTGTTATTGTTAATAAAGTCAACAAGCTTAGAGTTTAGTTTATGGAAGTAAAGATTTGGGAAATTAATGTAATTGTCAAGTAAATGAACTTACATCTCTAACATATGATGCAGCATTAAAATATATTTTTTTAAATTATTTCAATAGTTTTAATTCATGGGAACAATAAAGTTATAAAAATTATTTCCTTCAAGGGAAATGCAAAACAAAATTTCCATAACTTGTAGTCTTATATAAAATTAAAATAAATCAAAGTAGAAACACGATAATAAACAATATCGTGGCAAAAATTAGCAATGGCTCCAAAGTGACTATTCTAAAAAATTTCTTATAGAAAGCATACAAAAAACTTAAACTATACACTCTTCCTCCAAAGGTGCTGAGGTGGCTATCAGGTTATTGCAAAAAAATTTTAAAAGTAATTGGAAAATCTTGTAATAACCTCTGCCGTTTTGGCTGCCAGACGCAAATCATTTACTATTTGTTTGCCCAAAAATATCTTGTTTTAGAGATCGCTTTGCTATAAATTATATAATTACAGAAAGTTTCTCCATTAATAAATGACATCTTACTTAAACCTCACCTTATAAAAAAATTCCTTATTAACTCTTTTGTGCCGAAAGTCCCACATATGGGTCGTAAATAAAGTTCTTTGTATGCCGAAAGGGCCATATATGTCACCCCAAAAATTTTACTGTAAGTGCCGAGCGGGTCAAATTTAGTTATTTACAAAAACGTAAACAAATACCACTAACCTTCATTATTTCACATCGAGTTGATGCATGCATGTCACGAATAGGATAATCAATATTCTGGCTGCAATTCAAGATTTTGACGTCACATCACAACTTACCAGATCGTTCTTGCTGTCATTTTCTTTTTACGTGTGTGTTTCTTTTAATTATGGTAAGTTTTCTCATTATTTACTTTATATATGACGTAAAACTTATGTGTAATATATTCGACGTACTTTCAATAACATCGTTAGCAAGCTAATACTTTTTTTCATGAAACATGCTTTTTTCAAATAACTTTGAATATTGGGTACCAGATATGACCCGTTAGGACTGATTTTTTTTGCTCAAAATCAATTTTGTTAATTTGTGTTTTTTATCCAAATTTAATGCAAAATTTTAAACAATAAAAAGTTTTTTATACAACCTCTGTTTTTGAGAATATTTTTTTACAAAATATTGTTGAATTTTGGAACAAATTTGGAAAATTTTCAGATTTTATCTTCAAAAATTGATATTATTTTTCTTATAACGAAATACATAAACATTTTTAAAATCTAAATGAAGTTATAGACAGAAAAATTCAGTTCATCTGCTTTTTATAATAAATTTGGATATGATTCTTCTGCTTTGGACTAAAAATCTGATTCTCATTGTACCAACCAGTTAATAAAAAAGTTATCAACTTAGTTAATAGGTCAGAATAATTGCATTTTCCAATTATTAAACTATTATTTAAAAAAGTATGAAAAATAAACTTTTTCCTTCTCCTTCTTATGAATAACAGCGTCTATTCAAAGACTTAAATATTAATACCTGACATATTTTTGTAAATATTAGGAAGAGTCTGGTTTAACTTGTAGTAAATTATTCATTTTAACCCTCATCAGGCTCGGGTCTATCAGACCCGAGAAATTTAGATTTTTTGTCATAAATGATATATATAGTTTTGAAACTTTTAAAATGCCTCCTCATTCTACTTGTATTTAAATCATTCAAAAAATATTTTTGTCAAAGTTATTTTTTTTTCGGCAACGACCTAAAAACTTTTAGCATTACGTTGCAGGTAAACATGGGTCTAATAGATCCAATAAGCAGTGAGCACTCACAAAAACATATTATTTGTATGAAATGTAGTAAAAAAAAAATTTTTTTACAATTAAACAATAGTAAGTTTTTGTTCATTAACTATTGAACTTTGAAAAAGCTTCAAACAAATAGAGAAAACCTTTTTTTGAGGCGCTTCTTTTCACCCAAAAACACATTCAAAAAACACCTAAAAACTAGTTTTATTTGTAGTTTAAAGTAGTTTATTTGTAGTTTTATTCAATTGTTTTTTTTTATTTTTATATATATTTTATCATGAACATAATATTTTAGTATGTAATGTACTAACTCTTGCTTTAGGCTTTACTAACTTTTAATATCCTTTACTTTTAAACTCAATTGATTAATTGTAATTTTTTGTTGAATTTCACTGATTATTTGATTTAAATAGTTTCTGTTGCTACATATGATGTTTTTTGAATGTGTTTTTGGGTGAAAAGACGCACGCTTTTTTGTAGTAAATTGCTGAACTTTAATATTTCGGGCAATATAAAAAATATTTATAGTTACATATATGCACAAGAAATCATTAATTTAAAGGTTATAGATAAGCTAAATGTACAAAATATAAAAATTATCATAAACAAAAGAGTATTTGTGAAAACAAAAAGGCCGGGCCCTTTGGACTTTTTAGCTGAGCTCTAAATGTTACATTGATACTTTGAATTTTTTATTATTTTGAATAAAAAATTGAGTTTTAATGTTGGAAAATTCGGGATACTTTGAATTTTTTATTATTTTGAATAAAAAATTGAGTTTTAATGTTGGAGAATTCGGATTTTATTTATTTCACATTCTCGAATTGGGATGTGGATATTGAATTACCAATAGTTTCTAATGTGTACGCTATTGCGTTCTATAGTCTTTTGACTTTTATTCTGAGCTTTATATATCAAAGAGACCCTGAGAAGAATGCTGGAGGAAAACTTATTTACTACATTCTGCATATTTTTGATAAATAAATCTTAGTATGAAGTATGAGATGTTTAATTTTACTTTTTTTTTATCATTGAATAATTGTTTTGTGAAAGCAAACTTTTATTTCAAAATATATTGTGCATTCTCACATTTTTAAGAATGATACTTTAAATAATTTGTTGGAGTTTATTGATACAGAAAAGATAACTGACTCCCAAATTTTCATTCAACCGCCCATAAATTGTACCGATGTGGTTACAGATGAAGATTCAGGAGACGAAGACATCGGCGATATAGACAATTTGACTGGAAATCAATTGCTGGCTGAAGGAACTTTGGTTTCAAGATGTGTGATTCACGATGATGATGATGATGATGATGATATTAATGATGATGATAGACAAACTAGTAATCAAATCGAACCAGTTAAAAGAAAAAAGTCTTTTCATTGGAACAGTGGTTGTGTTAATTTTCATGGAAATGAATTCAAAGAAGCTCTTCACCCAAGTTATTATGATAACGCTAACTTGAATTTGATGGATGTTTTTAATCTATTTTTGACTGAAACTCTCATTAACATGATTGTTTCATTTACAAACAATTATGCTTCGCAAAACAACTTTAATTTGAACTTGAGTAATGATGAATTTAAAGTTTTTTTTGGTATTTTCACTCTAATGGGCTACCATAAATTACCTAAATATCGCATGTATTGGAACAAAAGTGAGGATTGTGATGTGAAAATTGTATCGTCGGCAATGAGGAGAGATAGGTTTGATGAAATAAAAAAGTACTTACATTTTTCAGACAACAATCAACTTGACTCAAGTGATAAGTTCACCAAAATACGGCCTCTTGTTGACAAACTAAACCAAATTTTTTCTTCAAATGCTCCTGTAGCAGAGTTTCATGCTATAGATGAAACGATGATACCGTATTATGGTCGTCAACATCTGAAACAGTTCATCAAAGGAAAGCCTCAAAGGTTTGGGTATAAGCAATGGTCAGATTGCATTCAATCTGGGTATTTAGTGAACTTTGATCTTTATCAAGGTAAATCGGAAAAAAGAAGTACAGGGTTAACTTTAGGGGAATCTGTAGTACTCAACTTTGTTGAGAAAAACAACAACAAGATCATCAACTCATACCATTATGTCATGGATAATTATTTTTCAACCTTGAACTTGTTTCAAATGATTAAAGAAAAAAACAGACCATGACGGCTACCATAAAAAAGAACAGGCTGCTCAATTTTCCTAAAAAAAGTGAAAAAGATTTTAAAAAAGATCCCAGAGGGAGTTTTACGGCATACAATTCCTGTTCTTTTAACGTTTGTGAGTGGTTTGATAATCGGGTTGTGATTTGTGGATCTAACAAGTATGGGGTAGAGCCACTAAATAAAATTTCACGATACTCGCGTACATTAAAAAGTAGGATAAAAATAAATCAGCCAAAGCTTTTAAATGTTTATAATCGAGAGATGGGGCATGTAGACAGAATGGACCAAAATCTCATGATTTATAAAAGTTGTTTAAGAGGAAAAAAATGGTATATGCCTATTGTAATGCATCTTTTTGATACATTGATCATACAAGCTTGGCTTGTGTACAGGTTGATCCCGAACCCTAAAAAAAAGATAAAATTTTTACCGCAGAATCGTGGCCCAAAGTTTATTAAAAACCTATGGAGTTTATCCTCAATCATCCAAGGCTCTCGCAAGTCCCAATCCTGCAGACATCACAAGATTCGACAAGACTGGACACTTGGTCACTCCGATTGAAGACAATAAAAGATTGAAATGTCGACATTGTCATTCTAAAACTCCCACAAAATGCATCAAATGCAATGTTGGAGTTCATGTGAAATGCTTTATCGCTTACCATACTAAAATTTAAAAAAATGTTTTAATAAAATTGTGTTTTGCTTTTACAGAATTTTTTGGGGTGTACGAACGTCCCATATATGGTACGGCATTTTTTTTAAAAACGAAAAAACATTTTTTTTTATTGTACCCAAATTTCGTTTATTAGTAGTGTGTAAACTTTGATATATCACTTTCATTAAATAAAACGAAATATTTTTGCTTCGGCATATCAGATAATCAAATTAAATGGACTTTTCGGCACTTGAAGGAACTATGCATTACTGACCTATCGGCATGAAAGAGTTAATTGAAAATGTTAAAAAGCTTTAATATTGCATCCGCCATGAAAGTATTTAGAAAACTTTTTAGATACGTGTTGTCATAATAAATTTCATAACTCTATTTTTCTTGCGGATTTTAATATCAATTTATTCGATATTAATCGTAAACAACACTCTTCTAGTTTCTTTAACTTGTTGATGCATCATCATTTGATTCCAGCAGTAACAAAAGCAACCCGTTATCAAGCCTTCACTCTAATTGATAATATATTCATTCCTCATGAGTATACATACACTTGTTTCAATCTTGTAACATCTATTTCAGACCATATTCCTATCATTCTCAGCTTAGACTTAAACTCTCACTCCAATCTAAAATCTAGTAAGCTCATACTAAAATTCAATGAAAAAAAGTTTTTTGAACATGTACTTTCAATTGATTGAAAAATTATGAGCTACGAAAACAATCCTGATATTATTAGCACATTCAATAATATTCTTCAAAACTGTGCAATTCAATCAAAGACAATATGCCAATTTTCACATAGATCCAAGTATCTCAAAGAGATTTCGAATTGGGCTACACCTGAGCTCTTGAAGCTGATTAAAAATCGTGATATGCTTTATTACAAACTGAAAAAAAGAAAGAATACAAAATCGATTATTATTTAAAATTAAAATATTGTGAGTTATGTAATAAAGTCAAACAGTTATGTAAAGTTTTGAAAGGTAATTACTATGAAAAATTATTCATGAATAAGAGTAGTAAAGATATTTGGAAAAACATTAATAGTTGTATCAAAAAAAGCCAGACACAACGTTAGTTCTTAAGCAAAATGGTGATCCCATAACCGACCCTAAAAATCTCTGCAATATTATAAATAGATTTTTTTAATTCAGACACCAGAATACGAGAATTCAGATTTTTTGCGATACTTACCTCGAGTGTATTCAACCTTCTCCTTTAAATATTTATGCCTTAATGATGTCCTTATAGGTATTGATGGCTTGAAAAATAGTAAAGCTGAAGACATTTATGGATTGTCAGCACTTCATTTAAAAACAGTCAAAAACATAATTGCTTTTCCATTGCTCTCTGCATTTAACACTTGTATCAAGTGTTCGACTTTTCTATCGTCCTTAAAACTAAGCAGATGCATACCTATATATAAGAGAAAAGGTGACAAGTATGAAGTTTCAAATTATAGACCTATTTCTCTAATAAGCGTGATTTCTAAACTTTTCGAAAAATATCTCTTCACAAATTCTCAATTATATAAACACTAATGACATATTTCATCCCTTACAGTTTGGTTTTAGAAAAAATTTATCTTCAGTTGATGCTCACTCTTTTCTAATAAACAAATTATTTGAGTATTTAGATAACAAAGACGATGTGCTTGTAGTTTTTCTTGATATATCAAAAGCCTTCCGCTCAATATCCCATCACAAACTTCTAGTAAAACTGAAAAATTATGGTTTTGATACTGCGAGTATAAAGTTCATTCAGTCATACTTTTCAGCTAGACTACAAGTTGTTAATGTGAACGGTTACTTCTCAGATCCTTTAACAATTATGAGGGGTGTACTCCAAGGTTCAGTTCTAGGACCACTTCTGTTCTTAATCTATTTCAACGATATCATTTTCTCTAACCCGGCACTCAATATAATATCATTTGCAGATGATATTACAATTATTATACCTCACTCTTTCCTTACCTCTCAGTCTTCATTCTATCACTCAACATTAGAAGATGAATATAATACTAGCATAAAAAAGGTGTATGATTGGTGTTATGAGAACGATTTATGTTTTAACCATGCCAAAACTGTTCATATGTTTTTTACCAACAAGAGAAAGTATCCGAGCTTTTTAAAAAATAGCAACATTAAACTATCAAAATCTCATAATTTCCTGGGCCTTGTTCTTACTGATAAACTAAGATGGGATGAGCATATCAGACATCTCTCGAACAGAATCAGCCATATTATTGGGTTACTCCACCACTTCAAGTTTTTTCCTGAATATATAAAATTAGAAATGTACAGAGCACTCATATTGCCACACTTAACTTACAGCATAATAAATTGGGGTTATTCCAATCTATCAAGTCTGTTAGTATTCCAAAAAAGGGCGCTAAGATTAGTCTTCAATATCAAGTACAGAGCGCATACTTCTAGATTCTTTAAACAGAACAATCTTCTGAAAGTTGAAGACATCTATAGTAACCAAATTTGTCTCTTTTTATGGAAAGTAATGAATGAAGTTTCACCTAATTTTATGAATGACTGGTTTGTATTCAGGTATGAATTGCAACAACATTCATTTAGATGCAAAAACAAGCTTGATTTACCATTTTATAATCATAAATCCAGTCAGAACACATTATAGTTCAGATCTATTAAATTGTGGAACACCTTTCTTTGCAGTTTCATTGACGTACACATTCCCTATTCAACTCTTAAATACAAACTAACATTACATTTCACTAATAATTATGAAACTTCATGCTCTAAACCTAACTGTTATAATTGTTTAAATTAAAACAATCCCAGTACTAAGAATACCAAGTCATTTTTTCTCTTCTTTGTCAGTTTCTTTTTTTTCTCTTTTTGCTTCTATTAATTCTTTTCCTTACCTTTCATTATATATATATATATAATGATTAATTTTTATTTGTTATGCTAGTAAAATATATTTAAACAAAACTTTTATTTGTTTTCTTACATTCTATATTTTAATATCATCATCATTGTTTACCTTTTTAATGTAATATTATACACTTTGATCATAAAACATTTTTCAAATGTTATTATATTTTCTGTAATATATGTCTTTTCCTTACTTTGGAACTTGTCGACACTTTATAGCAAATCGTGTTCAAACTTTTCATTCAGCGCTCCAAAGAAATTTTCTTTTTGAATTCTTATCCTAATTTGAAGCACCTCCTATCTACCGCTATCCTCTTGTGGCAATATAATCTTTTTCAAATCCCTTTTACTCTTATATAAATTCTTTAAAGTATTTCTGTTACGGCTTATTTACGCTCTTGAAATACTTGTGCAATGTTAATGTTTCTTTCTTTTTTAACTTGCATAATAAACTTCTTCTTCTTCTTCTTCTTCTTAAAGTTGCGTCATTAACAATCAATCAAAAAACATTAAAATAATAACTTGATTTTTTATTTAGTTAGTTGGATATCAAAGCTCTTTCTCTTGAAAAGCTATATGCTTGCATTATGCTTGAAATGGTTAATCACATATTTTATAATTTTGTTTTTAAGAATCGAGAGTCTTTGAGATTGAAACCCTGAACTTCAACTGTTAAGCTGAAAATTAGCCTAAAAATTATTGAGGCTCAGATTTTTTATTTGTTAAATAAAAATAAATTTGAATAATATTTATATACTAAAAAAAATAAAATAACTATATTGTTGTATGATTGTAAGCTTTAATAGATTTTATAAATCTTTTATAGATTATAAGATTTAATGCTGTAAGCTCATTGCACCTTTTAATTAAAAGGCATTACTGAGCCAATATTTATTTATGTTAACACTATTTAAATGACTGACATTGACCCAAGGCATAGTTGCTTAATAAATTATCTTAACACTTTAAGCAACTATGTGTCATGTTTCTTCCAACTAACTCTTCTGATAAAACAGTGCTTTATCTCAAGCCTAGAGTTTTAGACATTGATCCTGATAATGTTGACGCCCAAGAGTTTTATTAACATTCGAAAAATAGATGGAAATGCTTTTCGTTTACCTCGGTGCTTCTGCTGAAAATAAGTTTCATATTTTAGTTACTCACGTAAGTTCTAAACTCCTCACTCATAAAAACGAGAAGGAATAATAGAGCCTAGTAATAGCCCTTGGCGGGCGCCAGTATTAGTTATGAAGTCAGACACCAAGTCTAGGCTTGTAATTGATTATTCTCAAACAGTCAACCCGTTCACTCTTCTAGATGGCTACCCATTGTCTAAGATAGAAAATTTGGTTAGAACCATGGCAAGTTATAAGTTTTTTAGTACCATAGATTTACGTTCTGCTTATCATCAAGTAGCTATCAATGAAAAAGATAAGCGATATACAGCATTTCTAGCTGGGAATGCTCTGTACAAATGTAGACGTATACCTTTTGGGTTAACAAAAGGGGTAGCATGTTTTCAAAGGATAATATATAAATTCATTAAAATGAAAAAATTAATGATACTTATGCCTATCTAGATAACATAACGATATGTGGAATAGACCAAGACCATCACGACAAAAACTTCAAAAAAATTTTTAGAGGCTTCTTCCAAAGTGAACCTATCATTCAATAAAAATAAGTGTGTTTTTAGTACCAAATCTTTATCAGTTCTTGGTTGTTTAATAGAAGGTAAGATTAAACCAGACCCTCAAAGTTTACAACCACTAAGGATGTTAGAAGAGCCCAAAACAAAAAAGGAACATCAAAGAGTTTTTTAGACGTGTAGCAGTGCAGTTTAAGTTTAAACAACTTAAATTTCTAATACAAATATATGTAGACATAAAACATAAATACAAACAAACATATAAGCCAAATTTATCTTGAAATAATTAATAGCAATGGAGAACTTTTTTGGCTTAATTTTTTAAAACCAAGGTTAAAGTACTAAATGTGCAAGGGATTAAAATTGAAAAGACTAAAATATATTCAAAAATTCAAGACGGAAATATAAATTAAATAGATATGCAAAATAAAAAGATAAATTCAAAAGCTTAAAATATTTTTAAAATGATTTAATTTATGATTTATTATAAAAAAAGATAACATTTTCAATATTGTTTCTAATGCTAAAACATTTCATTATTTCTTCATTTAAAATATTTTTGCCTTTTATATCAACAACAAGTTTTATTAAATTATTTAACTATTTCATTTTCACTGTGCCCACTGGTCACCATTAATCCCACAAATTAAAGACACCCCTGTAGGACATATCCACGAATCATCCTTCGCCCTTATTATGCACATTTCTTGATTTCCCTAATGCTTTTGGAACTGTCTCGCATTCATTACTACTTTATAAGTTATACAAAATAGGCTTTAGATCATATATTTGTAACTGGTTTAAAGCTTATCTTTGCAACCGAACTTCTTTTGTTTCTAATAATGGTCTACAATCTTAAGTGTTCTATACTAATAGCGGCGTTCCTCTGGGTTCAATGTTGGGCCCACTTTTATTCATTCTTTACATAAATGACCTAGTGTATCAATTACCTAACTTTTGCTGGCCTATGATCTTTGCTGATGGCGTCAAATTAACGTCAAAACTCTCCTCATCTGTTTCTATAGATGATGTAAATATGGTGTTTTCTGACATTTATATCTGGTTATGTCATAATATGATGAGTTTAAATTTAGAAAAATGCAGTTATATAGTTTTTACAAAAAAAGATAAATTGGAGAAATGTCTTATAAAAATTAGAGAT